>JAXGGA010001558.1:0-147922 GCA_038373865.1 Uloborus plumipes | reverse complement strand
GAAAACGGTCCTCTTTTACCCTTTTCATTAGGTAAAATGTGTTGGGAGCCCTGAATATATTTTTCGAAAGAAATTCTAAGGGGGCGTGTTTTGAGATATTCAAGGTCAAATGTTAAGGTTAATGACTTTGAAACTTAATACCGTCGTAAGAAATTTATGTTATGTTTCAATAGAAAGCTTATTTTTTAAGCTTTATAACAATTTTTGAATTTTTATTCTACTATAATTAGGAGCTAAGTTACAGTCATTTGCATGTAACCACTTCTCGTTTTTTTTCGCACTTTTTGTTGTTTTTTACAGCCATGTATTTCATACAATTTTAAAAATAAAAATCTAAAAATTGGCAGGAATGCTAATCTCGTCATATGTGTCCCTCACACCAAATTTTGTTAAAATCGGAAAGGGTGAGGTAAAAAACTTTTTTTTTTTTTATTTGACGTGGAATATTTGCCTTCGTACAAAGTTCATAGAGTCTTCAGAATTGGAAACGCTTTAAACACAAGACCAGTGAAGACATATCTTCGTTACGTTCATGAGACTTCAAGAGCTACGTGCCGATGAAAGCGGAAGTGTCGTACATTTCGCAGGGCTGAATTTAACCCGACACCCGGAAGCAAAGTGAAATTGATGATAGAGAAAGTAAGAAGAGAAATATTCTTTAAAAAAAATGAGTCTTCAAGATTTTTTTTTTACCAATGATGTTTCTACATGTTATTCTTTCATATAAAAATAAAATTAAAAAATCATTCTTCCCTATTGGAACATCGAAATCAGGGGAATAAGATCTTGAAATTATGCATAAGTCGGGGAATGCGAGTTACTTAAATTCAATATATTTCTCTATATTTTTTTTAAAATTTTCTTTATATTTCGCGGTAATCATATCGTTAGATTTAAAACTAAAATATATTAGTTTATTTTCACTTAGCCCTCATAATTTACATCATTCTTAATTTTGTGCATTCTTACTTAAATTTAAACAAATTTTTAATTGGATGAGACAATGATGTGCACAAGTCTTACTATGGCCTTTTCCCAGAAGTTGGCAAGTATGGTGTAAAACGTTATGCTTAATTGTACACAAAATAATGTTTCTTTTTTACATTTTTTCCCCAAATGACTGCAAAAAATTGCAAATTGATTTGATAAAAAACTAACGTTTTGTTGCAAAATGTACGCTGATATGATATGAAGCTGATAGCTCTAGTACGACATTGGTATTTTTACTAATACAAAGTTGATGCGGAAAATGAATTTGCAGTTTTTACCCTACTCTAGATTTCTACATAAATCGATAAAACTTGCTCAGTTTACTGCAAAAAGACATGTTGAAATTGAGTGGCTCTGTGACCCTTTTTCTTTCTTCAATTCTATGGAAAATAAATCTCTATAGATTTTGGATTGATTGAGATTCTATTACCTGCTGTACAGGCGCAAAATTCTGCTCAATTTGCCGTGTTTTTTTCTTTTCTTCTCCCCCCCCCCCGCCTTGCCTTTAAAAAAAAGTTAAACTTATAAGCATACTATATTAACTCCATCTCTCTTCTCACTCTTTTCTATCATCTCTCAGACGTCCCTTTTATGCGTTTTTCTTTTACTGTTTTATTTACAGCTTCTATGTTTAAATGCACAATCTTTTTGCATCCTTCACAAGATTTGAATTTTCTGTCTTCAAAGCGCTCAGCAATTGTCTCCCAGTTGCAGAAGAATATTTATCATGATATTAATCCCCCCCCCTCCGTTCGCGAAAGCAAAATACAGAATAATAATGTACCAAATCGTGGTAAATAATTGGGTTTATTGTCTTAAAGAATATTTTAGATGGAAAATTAATTTCTGATAATTTTCTGATGAATTCTTCTTTTTAAATCTAGGTTTATTCAGAAGTATTTCTTCCAACAATGAAGCTACCATGTCTTTAATATCCACAACAACATCAAACCCAGTAACAACTGCTTCATCTTTTTTCAACACTCCATCTCAAAGAATGGCAGCATTTAGCAATTCAGCTCTCTCTCTTCCCAGTGGTTTAGGCTTGGACTTCAAACTGACAGAACCAAGTCCTGCTGCATTGACATTAAAACAAATGGCTGAACAGCATCAAAATATGCAGGTGAGGATGTGTGTATGTATGCCTGTAATTCTGTTAACTATGAATATATTGCATGGTGGTAGAAGAATAAAAAAAATTTTAATGGTGAATATGGTTTCAATGCTTTTTGATGTTTGCTTGAAGTAAAATGCCATATAAAATCAAAACTTATTATTATCATTATATTAGTTTTAGTTTTTTTTTAGTTTTAACAATTGAAAGTTATGTAGGGCAAAGTGAAATAGTTAAGATGACTCACCTGTTTCAAAATTAACAAATTGGAAATTTGTTCTAAAAATCAGTGCACATATAGAAGGAATAATGTGTTTTGTAATGCAACTTGAGTTTAAATATTATGTTTCAGTTTTGGCAGTTATTTTGTACCTTTAAAAAAAGGTGGAAATTTTTTACCTCAAAAAACCATGGGGCAATGTGAAAAATATAATTTTTCGTAATGAAACATTTTCTATTTGATGAGTTACAGTAATTTTCATCAAATGAATGTGTATTTTAACAAATAAATGAATTATCAATGAAAAAAATGAATAAATAAATAAACAAAGAATGAATTAATAAATATATGAGAAAAAGAAATGAGTGAATAAAATGGAGAATGAATAACAAAATAAAATATTTTTGGAAAAAAAAATTGAACCGACTTCGGAACTTCACTCGGCAAGTGCTCTAAAAAGTAAAAAATAATTTTATTCTTTGAACACCATCGACACTACATTTAAACAAAAGTTTTGAAGTCGGTGCAAAAACACTATATAGAATCATACAAAACTATAATTTAACTATATATATAAATTGCAATGAATCCAGGTTCTTTAATCGCATTCGCATACACTACATTGACAACCACATATTTATGCAATGGTACAAATATTCAGCTCTTAATTTTCAATGGTTTCTCTGAACAATGTTGGCAAAATGTAGATAAATATCATTTCACCTATAGTTTTTGCACCGACTTCAAAACTTATGTTTAAATGTAGTGTCGATGGTGACCTCCTCCTTTGTTGAAGTTGGTTAATAAGTGAATCAATGACTGAAACAGTAAATAAATAAGTAAAAGAATGTGAAAAAAATAAGAAATAAAAAAATAGGTACGTAATTTAGTAAATGAATGCATAAGCAAATGAAATCGCATATCGCTTTGCCCCGTGTGTACTTGACAAATAACATTGAACATTTAAAATAAAAACATACCAAATATAAACTAAATAAGGACTGCACTGGACATCAGTAGATCCCAATTAATAGTTAAAATGATAATTTCAGAAATTTATCATTTTATAATAACAAGCAATACTTTTGAAAAATTAAGAATATTACAATAAAGGTATCAAATTTTGAAACTTACTTGTAATTTTTTTCTTGTTGATCTTTGGAACGATTTATTTTTTGACAGGAATTAACTTTATGTCCAGAAACTTAGCTAAAATATTGGCAGATAGGTGGTGCTGCAAACTATGGAGATATTTTATCATTTCACTTTACCCTACTATTTCACTGTGCCCCACATTCCCCTATATTTGATAGCTTCAATTTAAAAGTTCTTACGCATGGCATATGCACGAGAAGGAATCATCAAATGTTATGGAATAGTTTTTTTGTTTTAGTTCATGTAAGAAATAGTTTTAAAATATGCTTTTTTTTCCCATTTGTTATTCCCATCAAAAATAAGGTTAAAAATTGTTATAAATGCAATTAGTTGTCAATTGAGCAAAATTAAAATGGTACAATAATAGAATTAGTATTGTAATTTATAAATATTTGAGGTTTTCAAAAAGGCTTACCAATATTTCTGGAGTTTGAAACTGAATTCAGCAAATATCATATTTGCCAAATGGAAGTATAATGTGGTTGAAATGTCAATGGATAATCAAATGTTCGTGACAACTTTTTAGAGTTTCAGTTATTTTCATAACAATTTCAGCCATTATTTTAAGTACTTTTCTTGTATGACAAAATATTTTTCTTTTTTTAAATCAAAGAATGAAAGAGTGATCATTTTTCTTTTCATACCACTATATTAATCTAAATTTAAAAAAAAAATATTTTATGCTTTTTTGTTTCAGCAGAAGCAACATCATCAACAACAACTAATTAGCTCTCCTCTTTCCAACCGAGCATCCTTTAATCAAGATTCTTATTCTAATCCTATGAATAGCCTGCGACCAGTGAGCTATCTCAATGGAACAAATAATCAAGTTGGTTGTAATAGCCCAAAAACAATAAATACCTCATCAAACGTGTTCAATAACTTTGATCACCAAATGAACAATTTTTCGGCATCAGATTCTCTAAATGGCTTTCCTGGTACAGAGCCTCTTAGCACTTTTCCTGGAACAGAGCCGCTTAATCCATTCCAAAATTGTGAGCCAATCAGTCCAAACTTATTTGAACAAGAAATTCGTTCAAGAAACTCTGTTGTAATTGCCGATGCTGATCGTGCCAAACAGCAAAGGCTGCACATGGACACCAACTGTCGCCCTGTTGAGCCACCAAAACCACCTGCTTATGGTGCCACAAGACCACTTACGCATTATTCAGAAAATGTTCCTGTGAGACATCCTACTCCAGCTAATCAGCAGCAACGAATAATAGGCCGACAGTTCCAAAATAATCTTGATATACGTATGCAGATACAACAGCCACAGCATATCCATGGAGCACCTAGCCAACAAGCTGTTCAGCAAGTAAGTATCTTTTTATTGATATAAATTATGGATTATGGATGGCCAACCTTTTTGGGAAGAGTCACTATCTGGGAAAGAAAAATAACTTTTTGTACCATTATCTGGGTACCGTTTGGAAAGGGATACTGGACCTATAGTACAGGAGCCCAGAGCTTTGGGGGCCTTTAATGTCAAGAAACTGTTTTTACCAATAATAATGTTAATAATTTCATCGGGGTAAAAAGCTATTTTCCAAAAAAAAAAATCTTGCTTTGTGTTATCGATTCTTGATATGTAAAACAATTTTTAGTATAAACATGAATGAAATATGTACTTCTATCTTTTCAACTTAAAACTTAAATTATTCCGTCTCTCCTGCTGGTCTATAATCTTTAACGGGATAACAAAATTTATGGCACTTGTCGTTGAGATTCTTTTATCATGGAAAAAGAAAGAAGATCCTCTCCTTTACGCCATAAAACAAGTGTGTGGGCTTACTGTGAACAAATTAGCAAAATGTATACGAATTTTTGAAAACTTCTATCTCTTAACATATTGATCACAGTAATAACAGATACAGATGTTTAAATCAGTTATTGTTATTATCAGGTGATGAGTTAATGAAATGCATTCTTTGTTTTCTGGGTGCGAAGTGTTTTGTACTATATTTCCCGACCCCTATAGCACATAGCAATTTATCGTCGCACTCCTTTATGTTCCTTCTGTGGAATATTTTTTCTCTGTATGATTTGGCTAAGAATTAACTACTACTTCCACTGCTCTCACTCCCCGCCGCCAGTGTCGATGAGTCAGTAGCTCTCTGGAAAACGAGAGAGGCAGAATGCTGAACCACCGTTATGTAATAAAAGAAAGTTAGTTGAAAATTTCTGCCTTCTCTTTTCACCTACACCAATCAAGCATTAGATGATTAGTTTGCATTTGTTTTTATGGTGCAGCGACCGAAAAAGGATTTTGGATTCGCAAAAGTTGTAGAGGTAAAGTGAATGAGTAAGAGTAATTTGAATTGTATTTCTTTGCCTTATTACTTAGTTAAAAATGAGTGATAAAGATGAATCTACAGTTGAAGAGCGAAACTCTGTTGTGTTTAAGAAAAAGCGAGCTGGATTAAGAGCAGCAACCAGCAAGCTTCTTACAAAAATTCAAAATACGTTGGCTGCTGTTTTGAATGATGCATACACATTGGACATCCAATGTGATGAATTGCTAACCTATTCCGATCAGTTGATCGAGAAGTTTCAATCTCTGAAAGAATTAGATCAGGAGATTTTAGGATTTTTAAAGGAAGATGAGATTGAAAACGAAGTATTAACGAGTGAAGATTATAATGAGAAAATTATTATGTTTCGAGGAAAAATTGAGAGATACGTAAAAAATTCTAACAAGCAGAGTGTCGCTCCCATTAGTACTGCTATTGTGCATTCTGATTCTGAGTTGATAGCGAATAGTGGCGGCGGTGTAAATCAGCAGCAATTTAAATTGCCGACATTAGTTTTATCTAAATTCTATGGTGATCCCCTTAACTGGCTTGAGTTCTATAACCAGTATGACAATGCCATTCATAGCAATGATTGTTTAGGCAAAGTTGAAAAGTTTACATATTTAAAAAGTTACTTGGGGGGATCGGCATTAAGTGCCGTTTCGGGTTTTGCGTTGACCGCTGTGAACTATGACTCAGCCTTGAAACTATTGAAGGATCGTTTTGGTCGTACTGACTTGATAATTAGTGCTCATATGAAAAAATTATTAGATATTCCTAGTGTTAGAGATGCCCGTGATGTCAAAGGTTTACGTAAATTCTATGATACATGTGAGATGCATATTCGAAGTTTAAGTTCTTTGAACGTGACAACGGGTTCTTATGGTAGTTTATTGTGTCCCGTTATTTTAGAGAAAATGCCGGGAGAAATGGGCTTAGAATATAACCGTAAGAAAAAATCTCGGGATGAGTTTAACATTAATGAGCTTATTGAATATCTAAGAAATGAGGTAGAATGCCGAGAATCGGCGATTACGCTGACGAGTCAAAACAATAGTTCTCAAAGGGTCAGAAAATTTGAAAACCAAAACCCATCCTTTGGCAATCGTAGAAATAACTATCAGGCCTCAGCTGCTGCATTTAACACTGTTGTTCCTAATTGCTTATTTTGTAATAAGTCTCATGATAAGTACAAGTGTGATGTTGAACTGGATAAAAAAGTAGAAAAGTTAAAAAGAGAGTATAGATGTCTAAAGTGTTTCAATAAGAATCATGTTTGGCGTTTTTGTAAAAACAGAACTATTTGTAAATGTGGTTCTAGATCCCACCATGAGTCAATTTGTAATTATGTATCAGAATCGGACCAAAAAGGTGAGACACAGTCGTTCAGTTCCGTTTCCCAAAATCACAATAATATTGCCGGACAGAAAAGAGTTATGTTGCAAACGTGCTCTGTTATTGCTAAATCGGGAACCAAAACTAAGCACGTACGTGTTCTCCTTGATCAAGGGTCGCATAGATCTTTCATTAGTGAATCCTTAGCTGGAAGTTTAGATTTGAAACCAATAAATCATGAAAATCTTTCAGTGTTCTCTTTTGGGGCAAAAAGTGCGAAAGAAAAAGCATATCCTGTGGTTCGCGTTGAGTTACAAAACAAAAAAGAAAGCAATAAGAAAAAGGTTGTGGAATGTTTGATAACCGAAACTATAAGTTCGGCGCCGATTCTACCCCCCTCGGAAAAAATAATAAAGAAAATGAAAGACCTTGGATTGGATCTTGCAGATGTTAGCGCGCGTGAAGGAGAAATATGCGAGTGCGATATTTTGTTAGGTGCAGATGTTTTTTGGGAAACTGTGCTGAACGATAGGGTTGAAATAACGCCACATTTAACGGCAATAAAGTCTCAATTTGGATGGCTCGTGGCGGGATGTGAATTTGAAAAAGAGGTTTTGTGCTCTAGTGTTTCTGTCAGTAAAGCAGTAGTGTTAAATGATTTGTCAAAGTTTCATGATTTGGAAACGTTGGGTATAGTTGATAAGAGTGATTCATTATGTGAAAATGAACAATTAAAGCAATTTAAGTCTAATCTTAAATTCGATGGTAACAGGTATACAGTTAATCTGTTGTGGAAGGATAATGCAAGAGAAATGTTGAAAAGCAATTTTGAAGTGGCGTCAGAAAGATTTCGTAGATTGCGTCTGCGATTTCTAAACAATTTGGATCTCTTTAATGAATATAAAGAAGTAATTGAGGGGTATGAACGCGAAGGTATTATAGAGAGGGTCCCTGAGGAAAATAGTCAAAAAGGGGTTGAGTTTTATCTGCCTCACAGAGCAGTTGTCAGGAACGATAAAGTAACGAGTAGGCTAAGAATTGTGTTTGATGCGTCCAGCCACGCGAATAATGAGTTGTCGTTAAATGACTGTCTTCATGTTGGCCCTAATCTATACCCTGATATTTTGGATTTGTTACTTAGGTTTAGAGAGAATCCTATTGCAATTACAGCAGACATACGGCAAGCGTTTTTACAGTTAGAACTTGATCCAATTGATAGGGATGTATCTAGGTTCTTTTGGATTAATGAGCTTGACCAGAAAAACCCTATAGTTTACCGATTTTGCCGTGTGCTCTTCGGTATTAATTGTTCCCCATTTTTGTTAGCTGCCACTATAAAAGAACACATAAAAAATTATGCTGAGGACTTACCATCAACCTTCCAAATCTTAAATGAAAATCTGTACGTTGATGATCTAATTAGTGGCAGACAGACCGTAGAAGAAGCGTTAAAGACTAGCCTTGAATGTACCCAAGTATTTAAGGATGCTGGCATGGAGTTAAGGAAGTGGCAAAGTAACAGTAAAGAACTTTGTAAATTGTGGGAAAACTCAGGTGTCCATGTAGAAAACGGGAAAAGCGTGAATAAAAGTCTAGCTCAAGGTAGTTACCCCCTTAAAGTTTTGGGATTGGGTTGGAATCCTGATAAGGACATTCTTTATTTTGATATGAGAAATTTGATCACGGTTATTGCAATGCCAGTTTTGACGAAACGTCATATTTTGAGGGTAGTGGGTATGATATTTGATCCCATAGGCTTTCTTGGTCCCTTTACTATCAGGATAAAAATGTTGATCCAATCGTTGTGGAAGGCAAACGTAGAATGGGATGAAACTCTTTCTTCAGAAATCGGGTCCACATGGAGACAGTTGTGCGACGATATAAGAGAATTAAATTTGTGGGAAATACCGCGTTACTACTTTTTCGAGACAGGGAATAGGATTGTAGATCGTATTGAACTTCATATATTTTCTGACGCCAGTTTAAAAGCTTTTGGTACTGTATCCTATTTCAGAATCATAACTCGTGATGGTAAAATAGTAACATCATTAATATCGGCGAAAGGTAGAGTATCGCCATTGAAATCAAAGACTCATGAACTTCAACAAACTTTACCTCGTCTGGAACTTATGGGGGCTGTTCTCTCAGCAAGACTGTGTAAAACAGTGTTGAACTCCCTTAGTGCTACTATCCGCGTGGACGAAATTTGCCTTTGGACGGATTCGTTGATTGTGCTGTGTTGGGTCAAATCTTCTCCCCTCAAGTTGAAACAGTTCGTGTCCAACAGAGTCCAGGAAATCCAGAAGCTGACTTCAGAAGCGAATTGGTTCCATGTGCCTGGTAAAGATAACCCAGCGGATCTGATCTCTCGTGGGATTCCCGTTTCCGTCCTGCGAGAGTCACGTCTATGGTTCCATGGTCCCGACTGGTTGTCTCGTGCCGAGGAGGAGTGGCCTTCACAAGAACATCATGAAGTAGATCGCCACACGCTTGAGATGAAGGATGTGACTGTTCACGAATGCGTAGTGGAGCCGAAGAAGAAGCTGCTGGACACATCTAAGTATAGCTCATACTTGAAGGTTCTAAGAATCATGGCCTGGATAAGAAGATTCGTATCAGCAGCAAGAGGAAGAAGATGTTTTGAAGAAAACCTAACGGCGCAAGAGCTTGAAGAAGCTGAGAAAATCCTCTTGCGAGAGGTTCAGGCAGAGTTCTACCCGTCAGAGTTGAAGTGTCTCCAACGAGGAAGGTCGGTTGACCAAGACTCTTCTATCTTCACCCTGTCCCCATTCCTGGATGAAGATGGAATCATAAGAGTATCAAGCCGTTTGGAAGAAGGTGATCACCTGACGTACGAAGAAAAGAAGCCCGTACTTCTCCCAAACAAAGCGACGTTAACAAGTCTCATAGTACAAAGAGAACACGAACGATCCTTTCATTCGGGAGTAGACTACACTCTGACTAGAGTTAGAAAGAAGTTTTGGATTCCTAAGGGAAGACAGTGCATCAAACAGCTCATCAAGCGCTGTCTCATCTGCCGAAGATTTGCCGTGAAACCAGCTACTCAGATGACGGCACCCATTCCTGGAGACAGATTGGCCATGACACCACCCTTTAGCGTGGTTGGAGTGGACTTCACCGGACCAGTCTACATCAAAGAAGGTGAAGAGAGACAGAAAGCTTACATATGTCTCTTCACTTGTGCAGTAACCAGAGGAGTACACTTGGAATTAGTTTCCAATATGTCAACAGAGAATTTCCTCTTAGCGTTTCGGAGGTTCCTTGCCCGTAGAGGAAACTGCAGAATCATTTATTCCGATAATGCTAAGACCTTCAAGAGTGCAAACAAAGAGTTATCCTCCTTTAAGAGGATATTTCGAGATCCCGAAATCCAAGATTTTGTTGCTTCTGAAGGAATAACCTGGAAATTCATCATGGAACTCTCGCCATGGTGGGGAGGGTTTTATGAACGCCTGATGAAGACCATTAAAGATCCTCTGAAGAAGATCCTTGGACGAGCTTTGCTTACCTTTGAGGAGATGACTACAGTCCTTTCTGAAGTCGAAACTGTAGTGAATCATCGTCCGCTGAGTTTCGTGTACAGTGAAGCTGGAGAGCCTGAAGCCCTGACTCCGGCTCATTTTCTTCATCCCTTCAGAAACAGTTTTAAGTATCCTCAACACTTCTTGGAATTGATCAACAGTAGTGAGTGCCTGACGAAGAGGAAAAGGTATCAAGTCGTCTTATTGAAAAGAATCTGGACCAAATGGAAAGACAGCTATCTTCTGGCCCTTAAAACAGCCCACAATCTTGCGATTCCTGTCCCTAAGGCAGAACTAAAGGCAAAGGACGTAGTTCTTCTACAAGGACCATCTAAATCTAAATTTTTATGGGACTTAGGTATCATCGAAGAAACTTATAAAGGTAGAGACGGTCTGGTAAGATCCTGCCTTATTAAAACCCCCAGAGGCTTATTTAAGCGGTCAGTACAATTGGTCTATCCTCTTGAAGTAAATTAATTCTTGCTCATTCACTCAAAAGGTTAATTTGTTTAGTGTATATCAGTGTTTATGTTGTGATTTAATTTTGCAGTATTTTGATATTGTGATTATTTAGCTTAGTTATTTTTTAGTGTTAATTGATTAGTATTATCAGTTTATAGAACTCTGTAAACAGAGTTCGGTGGGGAGTGTGGAATATTTTTTCTCTGTGTATGATTTGGCTAAGAATTAACTACTACTTCCACTGCTCTCACTCCCCGCCGCCAGTGTCGATGAGTCAGTAGCTCTCTGGAAAACGAGAGAGGCAGAATGCTGAACCACCGTTATGTAATAAAAGAAAGTTAGTTGAAAATTTCTGCCTTCTCTTTTCACCTACACCAATCAAGCATTAGATGATTAGTTTGCATTTGTTTTTACCTTCCTTCGGTCCCACGTCACCAAGTCACAGAGAAGGAGGGCAGCAGAAGGTAAACTCCATGGGTCAACACCCCAGGAGAGCAATCTAGAAAAGTAGTCCAGACTATAGCCCAGAGCAGGGATATGAAAGAAATTCTCTGGCGACGGGAGCCTGACACTTTCTGCCCCCATTCTCTTCCTTGCATTTACCATTAATGAGAGGGGCTTGATTTACCAAGAAGTCCATGAGGCTTGGCCTAGAGCCGTAGGGTCCCCATCTTGGGGGGGGGGGGGAGCAAAATCAAAGACGAAATAGTAAATTATAACAAAGTATGATTTTAATATGGAAATCATGAAGTTGAAAATCAAAGTTTGTGGTTTCAACTCTACAGTACTTCGATACACTTTTCAATGGAGCCCATCCAGATGTTCAGGGCCCGATTTAGAAATTTAAGGTCTGCCCTACTGTCCTAAAGTTCCTAAATTGGACACTGATGGTGGAAAACTAAAATTCACGGGCCCCTCTAACTTAGCGAGCCCAGGGGCCATGCCCAGGCTGCCCTCCCCTTTCGCAGGGCCAGGCCAAGATGAGAAATTTTTTGATAAGAACTAGAACTATTTTGAAGGGCCTATATGCCAGCCCCTCAAACCCATTTGGTCAAACCAATATCCTATATGTTGTGGGGACCTGTATACTACGTATTGTTATGGAAAACATCTATATTCCAGCAAGTACAGAGATTTATATGTGCGAAAATTTTTCGTTGAGTAAAAGGCCCGATTAACTTTTGTGCCCCGAACGAGGAAAATTTTTGATTTTCCCTCCAATAACTGGCTTACCTGCGAACCAAGCCGAACATTATTAATTTTTCCAGGGGTGTGGGGGAGGGTATACACTCATTACAAATTACCAAAAATCTCGCCCCTACATGCAAATGCCTTAAATAGGGGGAAATGGGCATGATTGGGAGAAATTTGCTTCTGAACTGATTTCAAAGAAAGTAAAATTAAAACCATAGTCAGACTCCCGTGTTCAACTCCTATTGTAATGAATAAATTTCAAAATACTTACTAAAATGAAAAATATTTTTCCCCCCTCGATCCAACGGGTTTCGAGTGAACGCATACAGTTTATCTTCCTTCTCTCATCTCGGGTCATCTTTTTGACTTAACCCTTCTTTGCATGATGATGGAAATTTCCATCATAACATTTAATGCTGATAAAACGGTATACAAAACCAGTGTAATTTACATTTGTTAATGCTGGCAACTTTTTACAACGCCATAGCAGCCTAAAAGGAAATGCAGTTGTCAAAAAAAAAAACTCTAACGTCACTGTTCACTGTTAATTACCCCGATTTGAACTTATCACTCCACTTTTGTTGTGACTGGAAAAAACGGCCGACTTAAAAATAAATTGTTTTAGGAAACTAAAGTGAGATTTATCTGGGGGGAGGGGGGAGCTTTAAAAAGTGATAATGAGTGGAACTAAGGTTCGTTTCTATTATTTTATGTACAATTTATATTGAAATACTCTGAATAAATTTCTGAAAACTACGTGACAGAAATTTCCATCATACTGTTTTTTACTATTTTCATATTATTTATTTACACTAGGACTTTTTAGATTATTTTTCCCTTAATATCGAGCATCCATTACACCAGCCTGTTTAATTTTACAAAAAAAAAAAAAAATCATGCAAAGAAGGGTTAATGTAAGGCAAACAATTTGACTCGTGGGGGCTGAGGGGGCCAGGGACCCCTCACTTTTTAGAGACAGTGCTAAAAACTTTTTATTTATTTAAAAAAAAAAAAAAAGAACAAAGCTTTGAAATTCTTTATATTTTTTTTTTTTTTCAATTTTTCAAACATGATGTCGTCATAAATTCTGATATATTTATTTGAAAAATAATGCAGGAGAGGAGAAAGACTTTTCCTTCTTCCCAAAAGCCTATTGATTAACGTGTTGTCCAATACATCAGCTTTGCTCTCCTTCCTGTTAGTCCAACATACTCCCAATCATAGGCGACTGGTGCACCAAGAAATTGGGGGACCAAAAGAAGTTTGTGAGGAGCTTAGGGCGGCACCCTAAAGCCGTTTTTTTTTTTTTTTTTTTTTTTTTTTTTGTAAAATTTGGCTATATTATTGGATTTTTACAAATGACCTCTAAAAATTTTAATACAGTCTCAAAAGCAGGATGGATTTTACTGTAGATATCCCCTTTGCAATTCAAAGTTCCTTTCTTGTGAAATAAGATGAGAAAAAAAAACATTTGTGGTATTTTCAGTTTTTAATTTTCATGAAATCAATCCACCCAGTAAACCGACCGTTAATTTTTTGCTCTAAAAAGTGAAAAGTCCCTTTACTTTCGGAAGTGAAGGGGAGCAGCTGCCCAAATATGCAATGGGGGGGGGGGGGCATTAAAATTAGTACTGGTCAACATGGCTGGTAGTTGCAACCCTAATCACTACCAATTTTTTCAACATGTTGTACTAGTTATTATGCATGTTTTCATTTTTTTTTTTTTAAATTTGAAACCGTTCTTGCTCTGACGTACCACACTGTGGCATACATGCTATGGGTTGCCACCCCTGCTATAGGTAAAGACAGGGTGTCCGCGCATATGGAAAGTCATGGAAAGTCAGGGAAAGTCATGGATTTCAAATATGATCGAAATTGGTCATGGAAAGTCATGGATTTCAGCGAAAAATGTCCAAAAGTCATGGAAACTGACTGTTTATCATGGATTTTAGCGCTCCGGACCGATTGAAATTTTTCCCGCGATCTCGGAAGAACGAAAACACTTCCGCCGTCATTCTACTTCGTTATTGGGTGCAATCTGATTTGTCAATTACAATTTCCAACAAGTTGCATTGTGTTGACCAATCAGATGAATTCTCAACGTTAAAACCGTGAGCGGCGAATTTTGTGTAACTGCGCATGTGCGCGGACTCCGTCATCTGATAAAATATGACCTTGAACGACAAAAAGATAGACTCGATGGTTTTTTTGATGGTTTTTTCCCCGGCATAGGCAGATTTGCCTTTTACATTTGGTCTCCTCCCCCCCCTACCCGCTTCATTTGATTCCTTTTTCTTTTAAAACTTGTTTGAATCTTTTTCTTTCGAGGAGTTTTATGCAAAAGAAAAACAAATTAAAAAACAATGTTGAATTTTAAAGAATCGTGTAGGTAGGGGGGGGGGGGGCAGGAACTCAACGAGTTCCGTTTTGAAGTCAGATTTCGCCTCACTCATATCAGGATCTAAACTTACAGTAAAATTTATGGACAGACAATTCATTGCTACATGAAAGTACGTTTGAGGACAAGAACGGTGGGGAGGAGGGTGTCGGTAGGAAAAGATCGTTTTTTGACCTCAAAAGCGAACGGACTTGTGTTGCTGTGAAACACAGTCGCCATGTTTGGTCATTTGCTTTGCAAGATAGAATATTGAGTGCATAATTTTCCAAAAACAAAGCAGAGTTCGTTTTTTTTTTTTAGTCATGGAAAATAGTTCGCAAAAGTCATGGAAAGTCAGGGAAAGTCAGGGAATTGAAAAGTCCAGGTTGAGCAGATACCCTGTAAAGATATAGTTGAAGAAGTGGGGGAAAAAAAATTAATAATTGAAGTAATCATACTTGTCTCAAAAAGTTCCTGTCTTAACTCACTTATTTTATTCCAACTTGCTCTAAATCCTTTCCTTTTTTTATCTTAGTTTCAAAATAGCTGTGTAAGTGATTGTTTTGCCCCAAACTTATAATTATTTCCCCCCATCCTGCTTCTGAACAGTAATTTAGTAATTCTAAAATAAAATATATGATGTCTGTAGAAATTTATCAAATTCTAAATTTCTTCCACATTTTTGGGTTTGCACCATAAACCTTCTATGTTACATTTAAATTAAAACAAATTATATATATACCTATAAGTTGTAACTGATAAAATAATCAGCCTGTTTTCTACCTAGAATCGTTGATTGCTAACTAATGTGCATTATTATTTTCTCCTTTTGTTGTATTTCATTTTTTGAACATTTTGTTTTTGTTTCAACAAGTCAAAAAGAATATAATGTAACCTTGCAAAATAATAACAATTATTATTATCAATGTTAATTTTTAATTTTCTTTTTCCAGTTGCAGCAAAGCAGCAAATTACCTCAAAATAACAATGAATTTAAGCAACATCCCAATTTATTGCCACCACAACACTCGAATGTGTTTGGGAACTATTCTTCACAGCAGCCAATGAACAATCCATCATTTCATGTATCTGTATCACAGTCAATGTCATATTCAGCACAATTCACCCCTAATCAAACTGTAAATAGGCCACCACCGGAATACAAATCTCATCACGCCAATATGCCAGCTGATAACTTGCATATTGTTGACCAATTGAATGCATCCTCTCCAATGATGTACAATAATCCTCCTAAAACCAAATATGCAAAAGCTCAAAGAGCGCCAAATGTCACAATTACTCCAGATGGCTCCGCAATTTCATCTTCAGGGAATTGGCGGCACAGCTTGGTCAATCCACAGCACCATAATCAATATCGTATGAGGCCGGCTTTCTTGCAACAAGAAAATTACAATGTGATTCGAAATGAACAACAACTTGGCCCTGCCATTCCATCGCCTATGTTTAACCAATATAGGATTCCTAACAATCAAGTTGCTGCCAATCGTGGTATTCGACCTAATATGATGTCGGCAGATCACATGATGATGGTTCAAAGACAAAGAACTGCTGCACCTCTTCGCCTCAGAAACGCATCAGTTGATGAAATGAACCATCCTTTAACAATGAATAACAATCCTCTACCCCAAGCTGCTGTCATGAATAATGTTTATTCAAATCCTCAAGATATAAACAGACAAGATGGTAGTCAGATTAATCTAGACTTCTTAGACAATATTGAAAGCAGTGCTTCAGATTTGTTGAATTTCGATCAAGTCATGCAAGGAGGAGACACCCATTTTCCATTGTTAGAGGATATGGAAATGTTTAATAAGTGAAGTGCAATATTTGCATATGCTGTCGTATAAATATATACATTGCATAACTACAGCATGCTTTGGAATTGTATTGCTTTGCTTCTCCAAAAATGGACATTCCATGCTGTAACATTTTTAAGTCATGTTTTTTCCATTGCATTAGCGTTTTCATAAACATTTTTACTGCAGCTTTTTGCTGTATATGCATTTATATACTTTTATAAACTATTTCTTATTGCGCGCTTTTAATTGTTTTTTTACAACTGTAAAGATGTTCAGACATTTATAAATATTTTTGAAGAACAAATATTTTTTCCTCGCTCTCTTTTTTTTGGCTTTAATTTCCACTTATGTACTTTATATGCTTCAATATGTCATTTGAAACAAATGAAATAATATTTTAATTATTTTATACCAGGGTGTCTACTGATGCTGAAAATTTTTTTGAAATAATGGAAAAATATGGAATATTTTAATGGAATGTGTACCATTCATTGATGGCAACTATGAGGCAAAATATGTGGTCGAGTTTAACCTGGACTGTGATTATATATTTTTTTCTTCTTTCAAATGGAAATATTTTAGCGAACAAACATAACTAGATTATAATTCAATATATATCCCAGAGATAAAGTATCAAAACTAGAAAATTTTGTATTTTTCAGTGTTTTTATTCAAATTTGATTTTAAATCTAAATTGTATATGTGTAGATTTTGTAGTTCAGTTGTTTGGTAGAAAGAAAATCATAGCAGTTATTTGGATTCAGGCTCTGAAAAATTTGGTGTTGCCAGTCACAATTCACATCTGATATCGTTGTAATTTTTCATTTAATGTAGTGAAAAAAAAACGTTAGTGGAACTGGAGAACTGTCAAGGATGAAGGGAGTCCCTCATTAAATAAACTTCCTTGCATCATTTTTCATCAAAACTGCTTAATGTTTTTGAAGGGGGGTTAAAGTTTTGTTCGGGTGTCAAGCCCCACCTCCTAACATAAGAGCAATGAGCACCCCCAAAATACTACAGATTCCCTAACCCCCCCCCCCCCAAAAAAAAATAAAAGAACCGTTCTGCAAAGACCAGGGTTGCCAGATTTAAGAACTGTAAATACGAGACAGGCTCTGGGGGGGGGGGGGGGTAGAGAGACGAAGTCGAAAGGTTGAATTTTTAGAATCTTGACTTTAATATTAAACCTTTCCCACAAATATAAATGAAGAAAAAAAAATCACACTGATGATATGAATAAAACTTCATTTTTTACCAGTTGCATTGTTATTTTTTGTTATGAATATTAGTGGAAAAAGGTTTAACAGTAATTATTGCGAAAATTCGTATTTCCCTGTTATTAACTCCCTTTTTCCTGACGCAGACCCATCATTTCAAATTTTGCTGGGAGGGGGGCAAAAGATAAATTATACCAAATTTCAATGTACATTATTCAAAAAAAAAAAAGCAAAACCCACTCCCAATTATATGTAAATACATTAAGTTCCCAAAACCCTGAGGGGGGGGGGGAGACATTGACCACCCGTTCTAATGTTTCAAATGACGGGCCTGTCTTGGCGTGAAAGATATAATAGTCGCTTCTACTGCTGACTAATGTTTAGTATGTACTTTTGCAAAATCTAGACGTACCAATGGGGAAATTTGAATGCAAAATAATTTTAATGAGTCATTTAACAAAAATTTTGATCACAATTGAGTCGACATAGAATTAAACCTTACTACTTGAATTTAATATAAGAGTTAACCTAAAATAAATTGAAAAAAAATAGTCTTCAATATCTTTTGGGGAAAAACTGCTCTTTTGTCAATATTATAACATGATAAATATTCTTATATAATGTTGGCTTTTTTTTTTTTAAATCATATTTACTGCTTGATTCTACTGCTGCAATAATTCTTTCTAAGTTTTGATGGTCTTTAGGTTGCCATAATGCTCACTGTAATTTATATTTCTGTCGCTCATTGTAAAAATTATGTAAATTCATGTTTTTAAAACGCGCATTTGTTTGCTAAATGGAATTACATTTAGTTACATATTTTAGTATAAACGCGAAGCGAAACGAAGTTCAAAAGATTGAAATTGATTGATTCAAAAAATCGAGTGACTAATAGTAGCTGAACACATATATTTTTTTTATAATTGAAAAATTGAGAAGGGCTTTTCACATAATAAGGCATAGTAAAATCATTTAGAAGGAGATACACCACTTTTACAACGAACGTTTGTTGAATTGATTTTCACAATAACTTCTGCTCTAAATGAATAGAACACTAACATTACTTCAGAATAGGAAAATATTGCAATTCAATCAATTTTCTTATCACTGTATTTCGCATTTTTTGTTTTTCTTCTTCTTTTTTTTTTTTTGAAAATGTTTCGTTTTATAAAATGCTCCTTCTGGCCAGAATACGGAACTTCAGCCGTCCCGTATCAAGGTTCCCCGGGACACGGGACAATATTTCAAAAAACGGGACTGTCCCTTGAAATCCGGGACGTCTGGCAACCCTGGCAAAGACACCCCTTAAAAATTTCAATGGTGCGGCTTGTAACATTGAATTTTTAAGTTTTTGCTTGATTGCCCTTGATGAGCTACCCTGGTTGAACTAAAAGTAATATGTATGAAAGAAAATATCAATTTTATCAATAAATTGCAAGTAACTAACATGAACTACTTTTTTTTTTTTCCTATTTTGATGTTATGCTGGAAATTTTTTTGATGTCATATTGGAAATGTACTGGAATTTTAGAACACCAGATCAATAGATACCCTGTGTAAATTACTTGAATCTGTAAAAATGTGCAATGTAACCATATCCATAATACTGTAAACTATGTTTGAACATTTTAAAAGTAAAGTACTTTTTTAATATATATTGTGGTTTTCTTACCTAACACTGCATAGTATTCTTTGCGCATACATTTCATTCAGTATCACTCCTTTTCAAAAAATCTGGTGTGAACGCCACACTACTTCCTTTTACGTTTAAATTCCATAATAGATGCCATAAGTGTTAAAATGTGCCTTTGAGTGAGCAAGATAACAATTCAAACATATACACTCCAGTTTGTCACCAATCAATGCAAAATAATGTTTTACAATGTTTCATTTTCTAAATATCGCAGATTTTAACATAATTCTGTGCATTTTTCACAAAATATCGCTAGAGCGCCAAATTGAATCCAAATTCAACATCATTTTTTCTCCAACTTAGCAACATGTCGCCAAATTGGCGGCAAATGCCGACTAAAAGTTTGGCGATATATCGCTAAGTGGTCGCGCCTAATCATATCACTTAATTTGCATTGAAATTAACATTGATTTATCCCCAAAAAGGGGTAAAAGACCCCCTTGGGATTATTCAAATGCAACCACAAGGGGAGGTGCACCACTAAACACCCCTCAGAGCCTACATACCAAACCAGAAGCTTCTACGGCATACAGTTTTTGAGTTATGCGACACACATACCACATACATCCGCCCATACGTATATACAGACGTCACGAGAAAACTCGTCGTTATTTACTCGGGGATGGTCGAAATTGATTTTTCGGCTGTTTGTATGTTGTAGGTGCATATGCACGTGCTGATAGGTAGAAAAAACTACACGACATTCATTCGGGCGTGAGCAAAGTCAAAATTTAGACCGAAATTTGAGTGAAATTTTTTTTCGTGATCACAATACTTCCTTTACTACGTAAAAGGAAATAAAAAGTAACTCCTCCAAAAAAAAAAAAAAAAATCTCCAGAGGGCAGAGTTTCAACAATTTCAGACATTAATATCAAACATTACACCTCAAAAGAGTTATCTCCTGTTGATGTAAATGAGCATCGGCTGCGGCTGCGAGATTTATTTTCTCCCCCTTTCGAAAATAAAATGTATTCACTTTGAAACTGTTATATTAATTTGAATGAAATTTGCACTAGATTGCCCAAGACGTCATTTTGGCAGCTTGGGCGATATTGGTATTACCAAGGCTTCTCTAGATAGCGTTTTATACAGGCTGTTTCATTTGATCAAAATCCTTGGGATAAAAACGGTGGTCATTGTCCAGCGACATCTTTCGAAGTTTATGGTAACTAACATTATATACAAATCAAATAATAAAAGACTAAAGTTAATTTGTTGCCGACAATTTTACAATTTGGCATTCAATTCTATTTTAGTATATTTTAACGTTATTTTTTAGCTTGTTTTATTTGTTGGTTTATTCTGCATTTGCGGCTTATTTTAATTAGTTAGCGAATTATTTTTCATTTTAACTGATCCTAATTATTAATTAACTATGAAACGACACTGGCACCGCAGAGCGATAAATGGCGAATCTATTCGCTAAGCTAGCCAATACTACCAACGGGTTGCCATAGAACTTCTTAAAATTCAGTCCACAGTTCGCCATGATACAGTTGGTCGTCGCAATATTGTAGTTTTGTTTATTTTTTTCGTACTTGTGCTGCTCTTTAGCACCAAGCGATTATATATGCTCATTTCGTTGTTACTAAAAAATTAATATGTTTTGTTGTCAATCGTCTTTCCGTTGAACATCATCATCGCTTCATTACAGTAAATTTCATTCTTGGGCATCAAAATGAAATGTCTCGACGAATAGATTCGCCATTTATCGCTCTGATGTATTAACGCTATCAAAATGAACATCTGAGTTTTTTCGTAGCAATTAAGATCCTGTGAGCAACAATAATGAAAGAAAATAGTAAATAGAACAAAATTATTTCATTGCTACAGTTTTTATTTATCGTCTGCGAATTTAAGCGTTTATTTTATTAATGCAGAGATGTCAAAATTGAACGCCATTGCTATATGTTGCTAATTCGAAGAAAGTAAACAGATGAATGAATGTCGTATGCAACTATAGGAAAGCAACTATGGGAAGTGGGAAGTGCAACTATGGGAAAGAAAATATTTTTTTTTTTCAACTGGGGTTTTGGTGTAAATCTTCGACGGACATTATGAATTAAATATGATTTTCATCCCAGGGAAATAGGTACCGTATTCTTTGAAAAATAAGTTTAATCGAATGCACTTACCAATTTGCCCAATCTGACACAGAATCTGCCATTTTTACAGACAGCTTTTGGTAATGATATTTATTTTTTCAACTGGAATTTTGTGTAAACCACCGATTAACATTATGAACTAAATATAATTTTGATCTAATCGAAATTTTTGCCGTATTTTTTAAGAAAAATGTTTAATCGGCTGCATTTTAAAAATTGCTAAAAAATTTCGGTGGGATCAAAATCATATTTAGTTCATAATGTTAATCGATGGTTTACACAAATTCCATTTGAAAAAAAAAATATATTATTACCAATAGCAAACTAAACAATGACAGATTCTGTCAGATTTGGTAAATTGGTAAGTGCATTCGATTAAACCTATTTCTCAAAGAATACGGCACCTATTTCCCCGGGATGAAAATCATATTTAAATCATAATGTCCGTCGAAGATTTGCACCAAAACCCAGTTGAAAAAAAAATATTTTCTTTCCCATAGCTGCATTTAAAAAGATGACAGATGCAATATCATTTACATTGATTCCTCTTGGAAAGCAGGAGGGATTGCGTAGAGCGTCCTCTGGCGGGCTGTGAGAATTCGCTGCCACTTTTAAACTAGCGCACCCGTAGAACATTTGTCTCCTTCTTTCTACTCCGTGGGTATAATATATATTAAATCTGAAATAATGGAGGGAAGGGGTAGGTACCTACAATTATTAAAACTGGCAACTTTTCATTCGCATACCCAAAACTGCGAAATAATGTCGTCGGATTCCACAGTGACGAAGACGGAGCCAAGTGTCAACTCGTGGTGACTTCTGTGAGTAGTACCATCCTCAACCAACGCCCCGAGATTCTAAATGCCTACTACATTTGCTTCCGTCATCCAACTGTTCGGAACAAAACGCTACCCTGCGGCCAGCCAGCAGCTATTGGCGATGGATTCAAATTAAATTTTTGATGAGCAATATCTGAATTTAAATGTAGAAATCAATCGATTGTCATTTTCTTTACTTTTTTTCTTATCTGGAGGAAGGCTGATAGATGTCAGTGCTCTTAGAATTTAGGTCGAACTTTTGCTCTATGTAAGAATCCCTCAGAAGGGAGTGCCTCAATTGTCACGTGATCAACAACCCGGGTCAATCAGTAAGTCTGTGCAAACACGACCAGTATCTAATGATTATCTACGGTCTACACTTTAACTTCTACTGCAATTTCAAAATGGCAGCCTCCATACGCATCACGCTTTTTAAATCTTTGCGTAATATTCCATTTAAATCAACCTATTCATTTTCTAGATTATCGAGGAAAAATGTTTTCCACCTACAAAAAGGTAAGATCAGCAAGACAATTTTTTGATGTTATCAAATTTTATGTTATTTTAATGGTGTAAGTGGGTTGGAGTTTTTTTGGTAAGAAACGCGTTGGAAATAGTTTGCAACCATGTTAACAGTAAGAAAAGCTTTCACCTTTTGTTTGTACAAGTAAGAACAAAAACGTTGTGTCTTTTCCACTTTCTTGAAGGCCTATTAGTTAGGTATGCAAGAAGAAACAATCGTTTCCTCTCTTGTTTTTAAAATTGTATTGCATAATGCCGTGCGTTGGTTACCGGTACGCGAGATAGCTTTATGCAACGAAACTATTTCTGATTCTTATGATAAAAAGTGAACACTTACTTTTTGTCATGTGGAAAAATACTTTTCTTTGGGCGTTGTTTGTTATGAGGTGAAGACTCAGAAAAAGAATCTTTTAATTGGTCCTAAAAAAGGATAGACAACTTTTAGTGTTCCCGTATCAATATAATCGAATTTGGAGGCAATAGAAAACATAGAAATTTTCAAAATTTAACCACCCTTTTCGATTGTTTTTACTGTATGATTTTTGTGTTTTTAAATCCAATATGTATCTGTAATATGGAGAAATACTGTCGTGCCCGCTTAATTGGGTAACAGATAAACAAATAGTGAAACCTCGCTTAATGGACACCCCTTCAAAGAGGACACCCCTCATTACTGACAGTTTAATTTTTCCCATCCTTTTTTTAGGGTTAAACCATTAAGAATCCCCCTCATTAAAGCGGACACTCACTTAACCGGACACGGACACAGCTTATCTTGCAAAAAGTCTCTTTCTTTACTCATTAAAACGGACACCGACGGACAGTTTCGGAGAAATCTGTCTACTTCTTATTGGGAGAAAAAAAGAAAGTTTCATTGAAAATAATTGCTTCAGTTCACTTCCAACACAGAGATTGTTAAACACAACGGGAGGCAACCACATAGGGGATTAACACCTTCCTTTACAACAAACCACAAAAATTTATTTTTCCCATTACAAAAATACACTATCATTTCAGACCTTGACAGGAAGAAGTCTGCTGATTTGGAAAGCGAATGTTGAAGCTATTGTTTAGCATAGGGAATACATTTTAGGCTCTTGGGGATAGCCAGGACCCTAGGGATAGCTCGGTTCTAAGAAATACAGCTGTGTTGCTCATAGAGTGCGACTTCACTCGGTAAACTGGTTAAATGTTTTGATCTTCTCCCTAGGGTAATCCAACTGTCCGCCATGTCAGGACTATAGATCATAGGGTCCTGCCGCCATCAGGGCCGTGGTGGCCCGATCGGTAAGGCATCGGACTCGTGTCCGGAGGGACCCGGGTTCGAAACCCAGCCGATCAAAGATCCACCGCCTTGATTAATGGTGGCTGGGAGGCGTTAAAAATGTCGTGGTCACAAAGTCCTCCAAGTGAAACGATACCTCTGGGGGTGCTGGGCCCTAGGGTTTGCTCGACCCTAGGTTCTGGTTCAAAATTAAGAACAGAGCGCTCTTCAGGGCCCTATCCCGGTTAAACCACGAAGCTGTGGTAGGTACGGGGGACCCTGGAGAGTGTGATGTGAAGTGAAGGTCCTGCCGCCATCAGTGTGTACAATAGAGGTTGAGAACGTGATTTTGCCTCAGTCTCACCTCTACTGCCAGACTGTGGCCTCTGCTGCACTTTATCAGTTCCCAATGAATGGGGTCAATTGTTCAAAAGTGATGGGTACTTAATTCTAGCAAGGGTTTCTTTCGAAGTGAAAAAGAATGCTATAGCATAAGTGTGTGAATGGAAAGAATTGGGGATTATTGCCTGGGGGGAGAAGGGAAGCTCCTTATTTCTAGAGATTTGGAAGAGGTATCTCGATTGACTCTGTTGCATCGTTTGTCCTCTATTGTCATCTGTGGTGACGAAAAATTAATTACCCAGGTTCTTTGAAGGCATTAGATCTGGAGATGAAGACCCAGAACTGTGTTCAAAAACAAGCAAAACCATACGACCTGACTGTTTGCTGAAATCATAATTCTTAAATTTGTCTTACTCCCAGGTCTTTCCTTTTTAATTTTGCTGAAAAAAAATTAAGAACAGACAAGACAGTATCTGATCAAAAAGAAGCACATTTATTTCAAATTCATCTCATAACGGACTACGTGAAATATTTCCCTCTTTTAAAAAGTCATATCATCAGTACATTAGTACCCACAAAAATCTTTAAATAAATTTTATTTAAAAAAAAACGATGTCAAATTATTACGCATAGGAAACTATATGGTTTCAGACCACGAAACAAATCAATGCGACAACTCGGAATACACATATATCACATCATACCGAGGAATTAAACAAAAAACATAAATGCATAATTTCCCAAAAAAATAATGAAGTTAAAATGAATTATCCCCCCAAAACAAAGATTCAAAAATACTTAATCATTTGTATTAGTCTGACGTGCAGCTTTGCCCTCGTCTTCCATTCCTCCTCCGGACCCTGCCGTCACCCTGACCTCTTGGAGACTGTCCCCTTTCACATCAGTGTAATAAAAACCGCCACAAATGGTAGTTAAACTTCAAGGTGATTTGTCAAGATTTTAAAAACAAATCACTGTGACCAAAAAAAAAAAACATACACAGGTTGACAACAAACTGCCTAGTTGATGCCATTTAAAAATAATCTGATGGAGAAGTAGGATTGGCTGGAAGATGACACGTGGTTTTTAGCTGTCTTCTTCTCGGCGTTGCCAGCCACGCCGGGCACGCATTGGCATGTGCGCTCTGCCTGCAGTCACGTGATTTGTGACTGACTGAGGGGAAGGAAAGAAAGCTGTTAATATGCACTTAACAGTGCTTCATATAAGATGTGACGGTTTCTCCATCACAGCATCCACGTAAAAAAAAGTCTTGCAAAGCTTTGACTTTGAAAGAAAAAGTCGAAAATGAGGAAGAACCAGTTAGTAAATTAAGAAAATTAATACACCTCAATGGTGAAAACGCTTTTAATGGCGTCGCAATTGCTGGCATTGATGCAGATGTTAAATGTGAGATTTTGTCCTTAGAAATGGAGGAGATAGTTGAAAGTGTAAAACACAAGGAAAGTGAAGGAGAAGACGATGAGCGATAATGGAAGCACCTTCGCTAGACACGAAAATTAGAAACTTATGTGATGCTCATATAAACATTGATGAATTAAAACGTTTTTACACAGCAAACAATGAGGAAATGGAAGTAAAATTAACTCAAGAGCTTAAAATTTATCATGAAGAATGATGAGCATAAGCTACTCCAAACAAACTTCTATAACATATTTTTTACGAAACTAACGTCAGGTATGGTATGTTTTGTACTTTCTTAACATATTTTAAATTATTTTATTACTTTTGAACCAGGAACTAGAGCTTATTCCATTTCATTATTTTTTCTGTAATTACAAAGATATAGCTCTTGATCATGGAATACGTTTTCTTTTAATATGTATAGTTAATATTGCTCTGTAATAATTAAATTATTTAGAAACTAATTTTGCATTCAATTTTCTTGTCCCTCCCTTAAGCTGACACCCCTTTAAACCAGACCCCGTAGGTGTCCGTATTAGAGAGGTTTTACTGTACCCCGCTTATATGAGTATAACATCCCAGAACCGATGCCAAGACGAAATGTTAAAGATCCCCGCTTAATCGAACAATATTTCTTGGAACCATCGGTATTCATTTAAGCGGCGCCGACAGTACCTCAAATTACAGAGAAATGTTTCTTGTTTCCTACTAATGATTAAATGTATCAGTTAGCTAAATAATTAACAAAATTTGGAAATTATAAAGCAAAATTTACATTATTGCTCATCAGGGTTCACTATATCAGCCGATATGTATCTAATTTTTATTTTGAAAATCTCATGATATTTGTTTTCAAACTACGATATTTGAAAATGAAAAATGATCAAATAAGCTTTATGCTGAACTACATTTGAAGTTAAAAATCAACATAATTAAAGCACAAATAAGGTAGAAAGTACAGCAAATTACTATTTCAAGGCTACAATGGAGTGCAGGAAGCTCAGCAAACAACATGAAAGCTGTAAGAGATCTGAGCGCGAAGCACGTGGACCCCGGTATTTATAACAAATGAGCCAGTGCGCATGAACTCACGACAGGAGCTGGAAACACCGACCAATCAGCGAGCAGCAAAACAGCCAGGAGAGCAAAGCAGAGGGGAAGACAGCAAAGGGAAGTAGGGGAGAAAAAACGCCAGAAGACGTGATCATAAAATTTGCTTCCATATGTCAGGGAAAAATGGAACGCTGGAAAAATCATTCACCGCTGGTGAATGATTTTTCCAGTGTTCCATTTGTGCTTTATTTACGTTGATTTTTAACTTCAAAATACGATATTTGTAGTTTCAAATCACATTATAATTATAATAATATTATTCTTTTACAATTTTAAATAGCCAAAAAGTAATGTACTTCGTTTATATGATCTATTAATATACCATTAATGTAATGAAGTGTAATGTAATGTATTTCTTTTCTATTTTATTTTCTCTAAATTATCAGAAATATAATGATTTTAATATAGATTAAAAGAGCTTATTTAGATATTAAATACTGTTCAGATAAGAACTAAAATATTTTATGATTGTACGTTGAATAATGCATATGTTTTCTTCTAAATTATATAATTGTCTAAAAGTAGCTAACAAATAAGAACAAAAAAGGTGAAGCAGCTAATGCTAGATTAACTGAATTACAATTGAAAAAAAAAATATTGAGTGAAATATTCTAAAATACATGAACATTATGTATGGAAAACAACATTTATGGCTTTAAATAATTTTTTCATGTTTTAGTTTTACATATCTTAGGTTGTTATTGTATATGATACTGTGATGCTTTTCTTGTGATTTTTATTGTACACCTGTATCAGTTTTACAGAGCATATGAATAGAAGTGAACTATGCTATATTTTATTTTTGCTACATTTAAACATCACGTTTCATAAATGATTGTAAATATCATTTAAAGTACCGTAAAATCCCGAAAGTACCCCCCCCCCCCTATTCGTCTAAAGGGAAATTTATCTTAAGTCCCGAATATACTTAATCTTAAATCTCGATTATAACCCCCCCCCCCTTCCTGAAATGTATCTGATTGGTTTTGAAAAGGAGGAGGGTTACTTTCCGGATTTTACAGTATCTAAATTTTTATATGAAATTTCTGTATAGATATATAAATAATGAAAAAAAGTAATTCTAAGCCTTAAAAAAAAAACAAAACTACCGTGATTTGAAACAGCATTTATAATTTAAGACTTACATATCCTTAATAAATTTAAAAATAAAGGGTGATTAAAAAGATAGGATATACTGCTGGCCTTGCTTAATTGGGTAACGAATAAATGAATACCCTTCTTATACGAATAAATCTTCCCGGAACCGATGCCATTGACGCAATGTTAAGGATCCCCGCTCAAATAAATACCCTGCTTAATCGAATAATATTTCTTGGCACCGGCAGTATTCGTTTAAGCGGGGCTGACAGTATATCAAAATATCGGATATTTTCGGAAATGTCATATTTTAGATTGCAGCTGCTCATTAAGAATTATTGATTTCATATTTAAAATTGAGCAGCATAAACCTTGAATGTGTATGAGTTCATATTTTTCTGGTTGCTTACCTAGTTTCTGGGTGCTTACCTAGAATTCACTATTATGCTATGCTTTGTAATAAGAGCTCAAACTTTTTATAAAGTCCTAATTACAATGTTTGAATTTTGTACTTACTTAAATTTAAAATTATTGTTTCAGTTCAAGATCGATGTGCTCTGCACACATGTAGTTACTTATGTTCCCAATCACAGCAAGAACCTGCAACTGATCCAGACTATCACACCATTATTACAGATTCTGAGAAGTTTCAAGGTGAAGTTTTGCAATCTTAGACTTTTAGTATTTTGCATGAGTTACTAAAAGACTATTTGTTTTCTTTTAGATCTTTACAGCCACTTTTTTTTATCAAATTGCTCTCAAGGTTTTCGTTTTGCCCTGTTATCTTTGTTAAAAAATATATATATATATATATATATAAAAATAAATAAAAAATATATACATACTGTCTAAAATTGTTTCGTGCGACTTCCGAGACATCTGCGCACGTGCCAAGTCTCTTCGGACTCTCTCGAAATAGGGGGAAAGCAACGGAGAAATAGCAAGCAAACCAAAGCTGAAGGCATCGGGTAGTGCGCATCCTAAAACCTATCTCCCCTTTTTCAGATGGAAGCGTCCGTGGCTCCCAGGCGCACAAAACGAAAGCAGACAGTATATATATATATATATATGTATATATATATAAATATATAGATATATATATATATATATATATATATACATACAGTGCGTCGCAAAAGTTTAAGCACAACCGAAATCTTTTGATAAGACGAAAAGTATACAATAAAAAACTTTGAAATTTTTACTCTAATTAAACAAACAGCTTACAAATACATGTTTCGAAGTTGGAAATAATTCATAGAAATTAAAATACGATTACATGATAAAATCAAAATTTTGCTGTCGCAAAAGTTTAAGCACAAAAACTGAATATATATATTTTAGAAAGCATAAAAGTCTTTTAGTAGTCTATGGTGTTACCGTTGCATCTGATGAGTTCGAATATGCGATTTTTCATCGATAGCACGTAATTATGGAATTTTTCGGGAGTTAGTCTGTACCAGGCTTCCTCGATTGCAGATTTAAGCTCTTGAACAGAGCAATACTGCTTCCCATTCTGGTATACGTCACGTGCGAGAATTCCCCCAGATGTTTTCTGTGGAATTTAGATCCGGGCTGAGTGCTGGCCAGTTCATTACACTAATAATTTGAGAAGCAAGCCATTCTTTCGTACTACTGGAATTGTGTATTGAAGCGTTGTCTTGCTGAAAAATCCAATCAGGACCACCTAGGATTTCACCAAATGGTAACAAATGCTTTCTCAGGGTATCTTGATACCGTTCTGATTTTTGTCTACCCTTTAGAAAGCCAAGAGAAGTTTGTCCGTTGAAGCAAAAAGCGCCCCATACCATGACTGAGCCACCACCATGTTGCCTACTGAATACACACTCCGAATCTTTCCTCAAGTCACGCCAGTAGTATGAGAACCCATCTAGACCGTCTAAATTCCTTTTCTTTTTCATCAGAGAACACAACAGTAATCCATTCGTCACTATAATGCATATGATGCCTTGCCCACTGCAGTCTTGCTTGTTTGTGACACTTTTTCAGAAAAGGTTTGAGAGCTAACTTTTGTTTTTTGATAAATCCTGATTCTTTTATTCGTCTGCTTATGGTATCACGTGACAATTTTGTTACAAGTCTAGTTTTTATTTGATTAAGTGACAAATTTTCAGTTGAGGCCAGTTTTTTAATTCTTCTATCTTCACGAGAGGTAGTTTTTCTCGGTCTTCCTGAGCGAAATGCTGGTTTAAATTGATTTCCACGTTTTAGAACATTATAAATACCACGTTTAGATCGATTTAAAATCACTGAAATTTGCATAACAGAGTTACCTTCTACTTTCAGCTTCCAGAGTTTCACAACTTCTTCAGACGAGATCTGTAGTGACTTCAGCATCTTGATAACACTTTAAGTCATTGCTATACTACATAACTCGTTCAAAAGAACCGCGCTGGTTCTTCACGCATCACGTTTCAAGAGATATTTGCATAAAATCTTATCTGTGCATAAACTTTTGCGACAGCCAAAAAAATATCTTTTATATTTTCTGATTTTCGTTACGGTTACATTTTTCAAAACTTCAAACACTTAATTAGGATCATAGTAGCCACTTGCAGTATAAATATGAAAGCATTCTGCTGAAAAGATTTCTTTTTATTCAAAAATTTGCATAGTGCTTAAACTTTTGCGACGCACTGTATATATATATATATATATATATATATATATATATATATATATATATATATATATATATATATATATATATATATATTAGGTGTTTATATATGAAATCCGCCCTCGGGCGTGCACGAAGTCAGTGTAAATAACAACAATTAGAAAATATTTGAAAAACGTCTAGAAAAAGGTTTGAAAAAACGTTAAAGATTCAAAATGCAATACGACAATTTTTCATAAACAACTAGAAATTCAAAAAATATCTGGGCAAGTTACTGCTTCGTCTACTGAGAGCGGGAGCAGTTGGTAAAAATAATAATTTGCAGGTTTCTGAAGAGGTCAACTGCACACGAGTTAGCATATCGAGAAAGGATGTTAAGTTTTGAGAAGTCCAAAAGGACGAAAAAATGATATACTACTGCCAACTCATGAATACAACCAACCCCCCCCCCCCCGCTCTGACCTGCAAATAAAAGAAAGACAGATCACTTACCCAGTAATAGAAAAAAGCAACACCATTAGTCATATTCCTCTGACTCGATCCTTTTCCGTACCAAGTCGTTGCGGTTCGCAGAGCTCGCTTCCGTGCAACACCTCCCGCAAATCGGGTTTAAGTACAGCATATCATCAGAGTTGAAAGGAAACCGTTGCCAAAAAGTAGTTGTTTGGGTGAAAAAATTATCGATTCTGCCAAAAAGATTTATTAAACAAATTAAGGTAGTAAAAAATAAACTCTGCAGGATAGTTGTTTTGGTAATATAAACCAGCAATGAATTTGTAAACCTGTTTGTTAAAATGTTTCTTATCGTTACAGATCTTGAAAAATCTGCAGAGTTGGCCGATTATGATATTTATAAAAAATTTTTTATGTAAATTACTAAACCAATGAGGCATGCACTTTGCATGAAAGTTGAAATGTTCTTTTTTATCGTATAGATCTGTTGAAATTTGAGAATCTCTAATTTTAAAGGAAATATCTAAAAAGTTCGCAGAATCAATTTCCTCATTGGCCTTGTTTAGTTGTAGTGTTTGTGGGTAAACTAGTTTAAATTCTTCTTCCATATTTTTATTAAAGACGAGGATATCGTCGATATACCTGAAAATGCTGATCCTCTTATTATATTGGACAGTATAGTTAAATTCATAGTAAAAAAGATATAAGTTAGCAGCTGTGCTGGAGTAATTTGTACCCATGCCAATTCCATGTATTAGTTTAAAAATGAAATTATTAAAAGTGACAAAGTTGTTGAAAATGCAATAACATTTTCATATGTATGTATGTATGTATATATATATATATATATATATATATATATATATACATACATACATACATACATACATACATACATACATACATACATACATACATATATATATATATATATCAGTAGCGAGGCCTCAAGTCATCGAACGATTCGCCGATGACCTGAAGGCAAACCTCGTTTTGCACTGGAAGAATTAAAGTTTTTAAAATTTTATTTTCAGATTATTTTTTCGGATAATTTAATATTCCAAATAATTTTATTTTAGTGGTGCCATCTGTTGAGTAAACGATTAGGCGTGACCTTCAGTCATCGCTACAGATATCGCATCGGTTTTGTGTGTGCGCGCGCAAGTTTTTTCGCTTGTCAGCCATTTCAGCCAATCATATTCTTTCACAGCTTCCCTTAGATGTAGTAAAGACTCATCGGCGATGACCCGCGGAAATTTTGTTTTTACTGGCAACTCTCAGTTTTGGCGGATCGTGGGGGTTGGACGGGGAGGGGTAGAGATTTTTTTCTCCTGTTTCGTTCATTCTTTTTTATTTTTTTTTTTCAATTCGGTGCGTCACATTTTTCAAAAAAAGGGGTTGCGGTTAGAAAAATATTGTTATCTTACGATGGCGCCTATATGAGCTCGACGGGTCGAAGACAATATTGTTTGCAACGATAGTTTTGCATGGGGAAAACACTGTTACCTTTTGTGTTTTGGAACTTCATCGAACTTTCAAAAACGAATATATGTGTGCGTGGTTTTGTTTTTTTACTCTCTCTTTTTAGTTTCAATTAAAATGTTTTTCATAAAAAGTAGTGCGCGTTGCCGTTCGAGCTTTGCATTTCAGCAAGCTTGAACTTTTCAAATTGAAAAAGAAGCATATGTGAACCAAGATTTTTACAAGGTTAGTTGAATTTTTTAATTACTATTTAGTTTTAAAACTCATAAAAACAACATGAATGATTTTTATCATTTCAAAGTGTACTTCATTTATTGTGTGAGGAGAATTTCCTGCTTTAACGGAAATAAAATTTTCGAAAACTGAAAAATTAAATTTCGGAAACGGCAGCCCAAAAATTTCAGAAATTTCTTATCACAAACACGCCTGAGCGAAACATATGGTCTGGTATATTTCTTTAGGGACCTGAAAGTTAGCGATGACTGACGCTTGAAGTCACGCCTCGCTACTGATATATATATATACATACATATATATCAGTAGCGAGGCGTGACTTCAAGCGTCAGTCATCGCTAACTTTCAGGTCCCTAAAGAAATATACCAGACCATATGTTTCGCTCAGGGGTGTTTGTGATCAGAAATTTCTGAAAATTTTGGGCTGCCGAAAAGAAAACTTCATTATCATCGTAACAAAAACGGGAATTTTGAAACTAAGAAAGAGAAAGATGCACGAAAATTCCCGGAAAATTTTTACAATTCAGTTTTTCAATTTAGATTAAAGTAGTAAGCATTAGATGAAAAAGAAACAAAAAAATCGTAGTTACTTAGGCAGAGTAGTATTACTTAAAAATAAATAAATCGAGCAATGCAAATTATTTCCGTTAAAGTAGGAAATTCTCCTCACACAATAAATGAAGTATACTTTAAAACGATAAAAATCATTCATGTTGTTTTCATGAGTTTTAAAACTAAATAGTAATTAAAAAATTCAACTTACCTTGTAAAAATCTTGGCACACAGATGCTTCTTTTACAATTTGAAAAGTTCAAGCTTGCTGAAATGCAAAGCTCAAACGGCAACGAGCACTACTTTTTGTGAAAAACATTTATAATTGAAACTATAAAGAGAGAGTAAAAAACAAAACCACGCACACATATATTCGTTTTTAAGTTCGATGAAGTTCCAAAAGACAAAAAGAAACAGTGTTTCCCCTCCATGCAAAATTAGTGTTGCAAACAACGTCTTCGACCAGTCGGGCTCATATTGGCGCCATCGTAAGATAACAATATTTTTCTAACCGCAACCCCTTTTTTTTTTTCTTAAATGTAACGCACCGAATTGAAAAAAAAAAAAAAAAAAAAGAATGAATGAAACAGGAGAAAAAAATCCTTACCCCTCCCCATCCAACCCCCACGATCCGCCAAAACTGAGAGTTGCCAGTAAAAACAAAATGCTTTGCACATAAAATTTCCGCGGTAATCGCCGCTGACTCGGTACTATATCTAAGGGAAGCTGTGAAAGAATCTGATTGGCTGAAATGGCTGACAAGCGAAAAAAATTGCGCGCGCACACACGAAACCGATGCGGTATTGTAAACGATGACCTAAGTTCACGCCTTATCGTTTACTCAACAGATGTCAGCACTAAAATAAAATTATTCGGAATATTAAATGATCCGAAAAAATAATCTGAAAATAAAAATTTTAAAACTTTAATTCTTCCAGTGCAAGACGAGGTTTGCCTTCAGGTCATCGGCGAATCGTTCGATGACTTGAGGCCTCGCTACTGATATATATACATATATATATATATATATAGATATATACATACATTTACATACATACATAAAGATATACCCAAGCAACGGTAAGAAACTGTTTACTTCAAGGACAGCTCCGAGCCAGGCAGCCTGTAGCCGGCATTCCATTGACTGCAAACCATTGCTGTTTTCGACGGCAATGGTGCCAAGCCAGAGCTCACTGGAGGTCGGAGTGGAGATCTGTTGTAATTTTTGATGAAAACAGATTCTGCCTTGAATGAATGAAATGAGAGAAAGGGGGGTTCAAACGAACCAAGCACTGCGACCAAAGGTCTATTGTACTAGTCCCCAAACAAAAGCCTTAAAATAGACCAGTGGCTGAAGCAAAATTCAGCAAACACCTAATAGGAATGTCATGAATCTCCCAAGGTTCAAGCAAATGACGACCTAGGTGTTCAAACTTATAGGCAGAAAACACTTCGCAATCACACAGGATATGAGCAACAGTTTCCTCATGAAAGAGGCATCCCCTGCAAGTTGGATCATTTATGACACCCATTATAGTGAGATGTCGCTTTAATGTACAATGACCAGTAAGGAGACCAATGGCCTTCCTAATACTATTTCTATTAAAGCTTAAGAGCTCTTTCGCCCTAAAACTAGGGCACCCTCTATTAAGTTCCTTTGCCTGACGTTGCCCATCCAAGTTCCGCCAGTTGTGGTACTGTTTTTTCCTAAAAATATCAAAAACAGCAGTCCTAATGAGATTCTTTGAAATCCCAATTGCTGATTCAGGACCAACAAAAGGGGTCTCAGAACCTTTCCTAGCAAGTTGATCAGCTATTTCATTACCCTTGACACCTGAGTGCCCAGGTACCCAAAAGAGAGTGACCTTGTTCAACTTTGCAAGAGTGCAAAGCATATTATAGCATTCCCAGACGATGCGGGATGTTATTGTAACCTTATTGAGGGCATTTAAGGCAGCTTGACTATCAGAGCAGATGTGAACACATCTATTTCTGTAGCTGCTATTCAGACACATAATGCAACACATCAAAATGGCATAAACCTCAGCCTGAAAGACAGTAGTAAACCTGCCCAGCGGACAAGAGTGTTTAATACCATCACTGGAACAAAAAGTCCCAGCACCTGTGCTCTCGTTCATTTTAGAACCATCAGTAAACCAGAGAGTACAACTTTGACTATGATGTAAATTAGTATCTCTCCACTCAGCTCGAGTAGGAAAAATAACTGTGTAAGGCCTGTCAAAAGCATAGTCATTGCACATGTCATCGCTTGGCAGGCCAGATAAAGGATGCCCAAGTACATCCCCATCAAAGTTCTTCCAGGAAAGATACCCAGAATAGGACTTCCACAGACCGGAGCGCTTAAGCCTTTCCATGCACATAAAAGCCTCAGCTTCAATATGCATATAGAGAGGACATAAACCTAGTAGCAGTTCAAGAGATGCAGTGGGCGTGATCTTAATACATCCAGACATGGCAACACAGACCATCCTTTGCAGCTTGTTAAGTTCCGTTTTCACAGTATGTAGCTTGGTTCTAGACCACCAGACAATGGAACCGTAGGTAATGATGGGACAGATGACCATCCTATAGACCCAATTGACAGCCTTGGGACGTAGCCCCCAAGTTCTCCCAATAGCTCTCTTACAGGACCAAAACACTTTACTTGCTCTTGCCAGACTATAAGTAAGATGCTTTTTCCAGTTCAACTTGGAGTCAAAATAGACCCCAAGGTATTTGACCTCCTCAGAACAAGTGAGAGTTTTTCCAAACAACTTAATATCACACACCTGGATTGCTCTCTTATGTGTGAAAGCAACCATAGTGGTTTTATGAGGATTTACAGAGAGACCCTCAGACTGACACCATCTCTCCACACATTTTAATCCTTGTGACAAAATGGAGGAGACAGTCTCAATAAACTTCCCTCTAGCCACAATAGTGGATTCTGCCTTAGTGCCAGTGGTGGCTGTATATTAGACAGAAGAAGGCCAGGGGACCGCCTGCATCCAAGCGGTCTACGGCCTAGACACGCGAGACCCACACCTGGAGCCATGGTCTCTGGAGCAATTTCCTACGACAGCAGGGGCACTCTTGTGGTTATCCCAAACTCACTGACTGAAAATTTGTCGTCAGTCTGGTAATTTAACCAGTAGTAAAGCCCTTCATGAATAGCATTCAAGGGGGAGTTTTCCAACAGGATAACCTTCGCCCTCATATTGCTGCTGTAGCGCAATGTGCTCTACAGAGTGCTGACATGTTACTATGACCTGCAAAGTCACCAGGTCTGTCTCCAATTGATAACGTATGAGATATCATTGGATGACACCTCGAGCGTCATCCACAGTCAGCAATGACGGTCCTAGTATTTACACAATAAGTGCAACAAGCATGGCACTCCATACCACAAAGTAGCATTCGGCACCTGTATGACATAATGCATGCACGCTTGCAGGCTTGCTTTCAAAATTCTGCAGGTTACACCCTCTATTAAATTAACATAATTTCACATTTGCACAGCATTTTCTTGAGCCTATATTAGCCAGTGATCTTGTACATTTAATCAATTAAACATGTTCATTACCCTAATTTCATTACTCTACAGCAATTTTTTCTTGGTGTTGGGATTTTTTTTTCCGCCAGTGTATAATACATGTCTACTAATACTTTCTAGCAGACCTAGATAATATTTAAAATTGTCTGCAAACTCAAATAGTTTCTTAAAAATTTTCTGCAAAAGTGCTGTGCTTGGATAACAGTAAAAATGCAAATGTTGGAAGCAACTCGAGTTCTTCTATACAGCTAGGATGTTTTTTTTCTCAGTTATTTTTACACCTGTTTCAGAATTGTGGGAACTCAGAAATTGGCGATCAACATTTGTTATTCACCAAGGAAAAGAAAAGTATAAATTTGTTTTAAAAAGATCAAAATTGTCCTCAAATTTTCTGTGAGCGACATTGGCCTGTTTTGTCTCTATTATCTGTGTCTGCTCTCTAATCCTCACCTGTGCTTTAACCACCTTGTGGTCTTAGTGAGATATCTTATTCAATTAATTGCAATTGAAGGCCTGTCCAATCTAAAAGTCAATTATGTATTTTGCCATGGAAAGGTAAAAAAGACGGTATTTGCAGAAATTAGCTTTTGAGTTATTCAACAAAACATATTTTGGGGCCCACACCTTTGCAATAGGGTAGGGGTGCACAACTTTTTTCAGTGAAGGGCCACACACGTAATAAGAGCTCTACTGGAGGACCTCATGCCCATTATTTGGGCATACGCCCCCCCCCCCCAGGCTTTGAGAAATTGTCATGTTTTTTTTTTTTTTTTCAAATATTTTGTCATTTAATTTGCATTGAGTACATATCCTTTGCCCCTCAAAAATTTAAAAATGTGATGGGCTTGGCAGCATGCATTACCAGTACTTTGCTGATGTAAATAAATTTAAGAGAAAGTTGCATTTTAAATATTTTCACTAAATGACTTCTTGGGAAAAAATAACAACTTTATTAAAACACAAAACTGCAAAATATTGTATATACATGATTCAGAGTAAAAAGGTAAACCTTTTTAGAGAAGAGAATGTCTTGAACTTCCAATGCTTAGCAGCGTTTCTTATGACAGCTGTTTAGCGATCAGAGGCTCAAAACTTAGCATGTTTTGAAAAAGGAGTTGCATGTATGCAATAATTTTGCAATTTTATGCTTTAATGATGTTGAACTTTATCACTTATTAAAACAAAAAAAAAAAAAAAATAAATAAATAAATAAACATTTTATTCAGCAATACAAAATCTACATGAAATTGTAGCAAAATAAACCAAAAAAAAAAAAAAAATACACTTGGCAAAACTGCAAACAGTGCAAAAGCAACTAGGACACAGTGCAGAGACAAAATTCTACCATTAGCCGTAGAGTATATGAATAGCTAACAAAATGATGAGTTGACAAAAAAGTAGTCATGATACCAAAAGTTGCAAACATTATACATAAAAAATTCAGGGAAATGCTATGAAATCAAAATTAGCATATTGGATGGCTGAGACTGAAATTTGTCTACCAATTTTGCAAACGAGTTCATTGTTGATGGTTGAAATTCTCAACATGCATTGCAATTTCCTTAATATTGATTAATCATGGAGGTAAAGATTTTTAGAACTCCAAATGTCCCAATTATTAGAAACTTGATTTGCATATGTCAGAGGTAAGCAAGGTAACAAACTCCATCTCTCTTAAGAGCTTCCTTTCCAAGAACTCCAAATAATTTAATTTTTATGATTTTTAGATCAAAAAATATCCATTTGCCACAGGGTGAGTACAACAATTAATAAATGGTGGTTAAAAAAGGTTCGTATATATTTTGAAAAATACATTTGTATTCCTGTTCAACATGATTTGAGCAGAGCACTTCTGCAAAAATAAGAAGAAATATCGTAACCTGAAAGCCGATGCTAAAAGATTACTGAAAAATTACAGGCAGACCGTAAAATAATGCTTCACACGTGGCAACGGAAATACCCATAAAATATGCACATAACATATAAAAGTCAAATAAATAGGATTTTAATTTTCAAGCTGGAAACATAGGCCTTGAGCAATGAAATATTAAAAAATGTGTAACATTTTTAAAAATGACGATTTTTTTTTGCAATATTTTTCGTCGTGGTTGTTTCTGTTACAATTATTAGGCTTTCTGAATCAATGTCTAATAAGCTATAAAGGTTCACTAGTTTGTAGTTGAAAATTGAAATTTTCAGGACCACACTTTTTCCCAACGAAGGCTTGAAATCTTTCTTCAAACAAATTTTGGAGCATTTTTATTTGATGTGTGCAATTTCAAATCTTGTTTGAAAAACCTTCTTTTACTTTTTACCTCCCCCTCTGAGTAAAATAAAAAAAAAACTTTCTGGATTTTTTTTTTCTTTCATTTTCCATCACAAGAAATGAAATGCACTCGCGGGCCGCACATCGCTTCACGGCGGGCCGCATGTTGTGCACCCCTACAATAGGCAAATGTTGGAATTTGACATTTTTTTTCCATGCTTGATTTTCAGCATAAACCAAGTAAGCAAGCTTGAACAGTAAAGCTAATGTGTAATGGATGAGCACCCTCCAAAAAAAAAAAAAAATAAATCAATCAATTCAGGTAGTGACTGCCCTTTACCTTCCCACCACAGTATAATTCACCAGAGTTTGAATTTTCTTTTATTTCATCCACAAACAAGCAAAAGTAAATTTAAGCAGCTGTTTCGACCATTGTCAGTTTTTTTTTCTGAAGAAAAACTTGTTTTAAATCATAGTTTACTTTGTAAAACTTTTGGAAATACTTATAGCCAAAAGTGAACTGTACAATTTGTCACCTACCCAATTGTGGATTGACTGAGGGCAAAATAAGTCAGTGTTCTACTCTATCGCTACCATTCTTGTCTCGGAGCTCACGAAAACTAGATTTTTGCTCAAAAATAAATCAATTTGAAGTTCAATCATAAGACCATGATGCAACTAGTGTTGTGAAGTTGTGATGTTCTGATACTGTCTGAAGCAGATGATCAAATTTAACATTTGTAATAGTTTTTTTTTTTTTTTTTTTGTCAATCTAATTATTTTAAGGGGATTTTTTTTATCTTTGTTAAAATTTTATAAATTAGCAAAAATATGAATAAAAGTGAGAAAGATTAAGTTTTCAGAACACCTTCCTCTTAAAAATTAAATACTTTCCTACTTGCATAATTATCACTAAGTGTTATTTAGTTACATTAACCCTTATTTAAATTGGATAATTTTTCTGTCGTAGTAACAATTTGAAATTTGTGGTCATTTACTAATAAATTGCTGCTACTCTAAAGGGTTCGTATGAACTTGCAAAAGGGATGATTGTAATGAGTTTTTAAAAAAGTGTCAGGGTATTCAGTAAAAGGCCTAAGGTGATTTTTTTAAAAAACAACACTACTTCTTGAGCCACCAAATAAGTCTAATGTACTCAAGTAAAAAATACGCTTTCATGGTTAACATATGGAAATGAGTCAAGGTAATTAGATCGCTTCTAGGGCACACAGAGAATAATTAAGGAAATAATCTGTCAAATGAATACTAATACAAGTTTCAAATGAAAACCCATTAATTTTTATTTATTAATGAAGTATATTTAAGTGTTTTAGTGCCTTTTTTTTTCAGATCATTGACCTCATTATGCAGTTTTTTAAAGGCTTAATTTTGTTTTTCTATAGGGACGCCTGAAAAATTGCAGTTTCAAGCTGAGACTCGTATGTTACTTGATATTGTAGCTAAATCTCTATATTCTGAAAAAGAAGTAAGGATTTTTTTTGCTTAGTTTTTTTTACATGTTTATATAAAATGTGACACTAACCGTAATTTCTATTCTGTTTCTTCCTCTTTATTCCATGTAGGTTTTTGTCCGTGAATTGATCTCAAATGCTAGTGATGCTTTAGAGAAACTTCGCTATGCGCAATTGACAAGTGAGCAGTCTGGTGTGGCTCCTGATCGCCCTCATGAAATCCATATTGCTACAGATAAACAAGCTAGAATTTTTACCATTCAGGTAAGTTCTTAGTTTTATTTTTTCTCCTTCAAAATTTCTACTTCAGAAACATAACAGCCTTTTGCAGGTCGAGGCTGACTTTCTGATCCTCTTCCAGTTGACCTCATTAGCGGCGAAGGCCCTCCATTACTTTACTCCCATTAGTTTAAGATTCATTTCGGCATCGTCCAACTATCGTGTAGGTGGTACCACACAGGGCCGCTGTTTGAGGGGGGGTACTGGACCGCTAGTACCAGGGCCCGGAGCTTTGGGGGGCCCGTAAGGTTATGAACATGTTTTTCCAGTAATAGTGTCAATAATTTCATCCAAAAAAAAAGCTGTTTTTCAAAAAAAAAAAAAAATCTTGCTTTCCATTGCAGATTCTCAATATGAAACAATTGCTAGTGCAAACACTTCTGAATGACACATGCTTGTGCAAAGGAAAATGCACCACTTTCCAAAAGCTACAGAAACTCGTCAAACTTAAAATCAAGTCTAAACTGTCATTGACAAATGTCTCTTGCACTTTAAGAACAAGAATCAAGTAGCCCTGGGACACTTATCTCAGACATGAAAAGTTATCTAGCTTTTTCTGTATCCAGATACTGCATTTAAAAACATATTTTTACAAAAACTTCGAATTACAGTTTTTAAATTTACATTAAAAATTACATTAAGTTTGTCGAACCAAACGTCAAAAATTGTGTTTTTCTGTTTTCAAACTTGTCGTTTTGTGTAAAAAAAAAACATTCAAATCATCTGGCGATACAAATCACGTGAAAATAAAATCAGAGGCACACTTTCGTAACCAAAAAAAAAAGTTTTTCAAAAAAAATATATTTTTCTCCATTTTTTTTTTTTTTACAATTGCAAATGTGCTGAAACGACGGCATAAAAATATGCAATTGGAGGGGGAGGGGGTGCATGAGGGGCCTGGCATTAAAATTGGTACCGGGCCCCATCTCTGGTAGCGGCGGCCCTGGTACCACACCTACACATGCTGAAGTTTACTCTGTGTTTGAAAATTGCTGCAGTTGTTCTTTTTATATTGAAATGTTGAAGAAAAACAATGAATACTCTAACCGTTTATATACAAACCAAATGATTTAATCGAATTTCGCAGTTAATTTTGCCCTGCTCTTAGTTAATATTGAACTTAAAGCTGTTTGATCATATGAAGCATTTTTTCCTTGTCTGTTTAATGCAAAGTCGAAGTTTTTGAAAAGGAGTGTTCTGTCAAATAGTCAACCCTCATAGTCTCTCTACATGATACAAATGTTCATTTTTAAACTTTTTATCCCTCTAGCCTCTCAGAAGAATGTCAATATAATGCTCCCTTTCTCCAAATAAAAATAATGGCTGCTTTATTTTGAAAATTGTGATCTCTCTGTATCAGTTATAGGAATCAGATTTTTTCGTATTTTTAGAATCAACTATACTTTGTTAAGAAGCAAACAAATAAAATTGTTTTATTTCCATTTAAATCATAAAATTGAATGATTTTAAACCAAATTTTGTGCATTTTTTCTAATATTTGTCAAACAATTAAATGCTGAATCACTGCCTGAAATTTATTTTGGTTGCAACTTTCTACCGTTTTTTGCTACATATATAACATTTCCTTTAACCCCTTTTTGAATGTCTTCTTTTTGTATTAAGAATAATATTGCATTCTTTTAGTGGAATTAGGCTTCTTCAGTGAATGATTTAAAATAAATTGCATTACGTTTATACCACGAATTCGGGTAGTAACATAACTAAATTAATATACTATCGGCCCCGCTTAAACGAATACTGTCAGTAGTATTCCCGCTGGGTACTCACAAAGCTGGGTCCCAAGGACCCATTGTTTTTGAAAAAGTGGGAACATTTTGAAAATAGTGGGTCCCCCTAACTCAGCAAAAAAAAAAAAAAATCTATATATATATAGATATATATATTATATATGCAGAAGTAATTCAATTGAATATAATGTTGAATTAAAACTATTAATACATAAGTAAAAAAGTAGTATGTACATAATCGGTATTCATAATTATTTTATTACTGTTTCAGAATATCAGCGACACAATTACATTGATTTGATAAACTTCACATATGTATTCAAAAAATTAAAACATTCATCAGGTTAAACATTTAAAATTAAGAAGGAAATATTCTCTTTCTAAATATAAATTAAAACTGAGATCCACCAAACCGATTTTTCTTTAAAAAAACAGTGTTTGCTTTTTCAATAATGCTTTTTGATTTATTTAAAGAGTGCCTTTAAAGATATCATCATTAAAAACTTAAGTTTTTCCTCTTTTAAGGAACTTCTTTGTGATGTTTTAATGTGTTTCATGGACGAAAATCCGCGTTCGGCATCTGCCGAACTAACAGGAATCACAGATGCTATTTCTGGTAACTTGATAAACTCTGGAAATTCATCTTTGTACTGGGTTATTAATGTAGTTATATACTGTTTCATGTCATATGATCGAAAATTCATAGTGATTTGTTTAAAATGGTTAAAATTTTTTTTAAGGCCTTCTGCATTAATTTCTTTTAATAATTCTGCCGCCAAGGGAAATAGCGTGTCCATCCGGAAGCGCTAAGTTTCAAATATCGGGTCCTTTTGTCAACGGGACCCCTATAAGAAATATTATTCGATTATGCAGGGTATTTGTTTAAGCGGGAACCTTTAACATTGCTTCTATGGCATCGGTTCCAGAAAAATTTATTTGTATAAGCGTGGTATTCATTTATCCGTTACCCGATTAAGCGGGGACGACAGTATACATATATATGTTTTTGGTTAAAAATAATGCATACATATTAAGAATATCTTGTAAAAGTTTTATACTGAACGAAGCAACCATTATTGTTAATCCTAACAAGTTTTTTTTTTCTTCACTGAAGTTACTCAAAGGAACTTCATAGTTTAAAAAAAAAAAAAATCTAGGATTAGCTCTTATACCATTAAAGTATTTTGGAATAAAATTTCTGATACAATAATAACTATCTCCATATATTATTTCTCTAAGCCGAATCCTATACCCGGTCGAAACTCGCTCATTTCTTTATCGAATTGCATGAAAATTTATGATTTTGAAGCTTATCCCGCGGGCTATTGACAAAAATTAGACCCACCCTTTAAAAAGTGTCAGTTCGTTTTTTATTCGAACTTCAATTTTTGGGCACAAAATTGACTCTATCTAGCGAAATAATTGTCGTATCGTCTCCATTTTGATTTCATTCGAAAGATTAAAAAAAATGCGTTCTTTAGAACGTTTCTCCGCTAGCGCCGCGTAACGAGAATCTCGAAAATCCACGTTTAAGCGACTTATAAGCGATTGAAGTTTGAAAAAGTTAAATTTTTTGCTCAACTGTTAAAATCGTTATACCATTGTTGTTCAAATCAATTTTAAATGCGACATTTCAAGCCAAGGCTCAGCTCGGTAAACCTTAATTGTAACTTTTATTGTTTCAAAATACTATGGTAGTTTTGCGATAACGTTAGTATTTAGTTTAGTAGTAGCCTTGGGTATTTGATTTTAATAATAGGGTATCACTTTTGTAGTAGTTGTAAAAGTGAACGTGTCTTTGATCTCTTTGAAAAGTTGTCAGAACGACGGCAGTTGATGGCGATGTCGTGCGAACGTACAAGATTTTACAATTTTTTTTTTCTTTTTTCTTTTTTTTTTTTTTTTTTTTTTGCGGAATTCCGTACGGGTCACCTAGTCATTATTATTATTATTATATTTTTTTTTTGGCGGGAAAACCTTGGTTTAGATAAAATGCGAAAACTCCACGAATTTGTTGCTGTAGATGTATGATGAGAATTCCACTGTATTGATAAAGTGATTTGTGCCAGTTCTAATCACTAAAATACTTATTTTCAGGACACTGGCATTGGAATGTCTAAAGAAGAAATGATCAGCAGTCTTGGAACAATAGCAAGATCAGGATCTAAAGTGAGTAGATTTACAATTTTTTTTATATGTATAGAAAAGTATATCTGTAATGAAAATATCTATTAGTATAATCGATCTCAAGCTCAATTTTGAGCTATGTTATATTTAAAAAAAAAAAAAAAATGGAATACATTATTAAGAAAACAAATTAAATTTACAGGGTTCGCATTCTCCCTAAAATTCTTAAATTTCCTAAAGAAATGTACATCTCCTAAAATTCCTAAAAATGTACTAAAATTTTTTTGTATTCTTAAAAAAATTGAAAAGTTCACAAAAGTTCTTTAGGAGAATTTAACTAACCCATCTGAAAGTGTTTTTTTTTTTTTGCAAAAACGAACTTTTTCCCAGATATTTAATGTGATACAGAGACATTTTACGAAATATTTTGTTAAAAAAAGCACTTTTCACGCTACTTTTCATCTTGGGACAGACTTCAAATTCTTTCTTGAAAGAAAGAACTATTTCATCTTTAAAATAACTGTTTTATCACTCTACCTAAATATAATTTTACCTGCTTGTGAAATTTCAAGGACTTTCAGCAATTTCTTATCCTCCTATTTCGATTATTTGCGAATAGGGTAGTTGTGACCTATTAAAAATCCCCATTTTGATCATTAAATATTGTTACTTGACCCTCAAAACTCCAAAATTCACCACTGCCGTATTTTAAAACACAACGATTGATTTTTAATGAATTTTTAAAAATCCGACGCGCAAAAGCGCGCTTTTCTGATACGTCACGAGTTACGTCACTCGGCCTCAATCCTCAGCTCTCCGCGACGGACCCTTGTTATCGCTACGGACATTTTGAGCGCTTATTTATTTTTAATTTTTAGACATTTAGTAAGCCCTTTGATGCATGATGGAGACAGGATACGTCAAAGGACAGTCCAACAATCTCCCTCAAGTGACATCAATGATGGTTTTTGCCTATTTTCGAGAGGACGAGCGATTTAAATCTTCCAAAATCACGAGGAGTTAATAGTCTTCAAGTGCGTCTTCAACGTAGCCAAGCGTTTCCCTCACTTCTCCTCGTCGGCTGAGGCGCGGCGAAAGTACCGATGACGTTTCTTCCGCTGCCGAGTGACGTCACATTTTCTTGAACTTTAGAAATTATTAAAAAAAAAACTACTTATCGTATCGCAAAAATTTTTTCACCGATGATGTTCACACATGTTACTCTATCATATAAAAATAAAATTGAAAAATCGAAAACTACCCTATTTCATTATCCGTTTGCATCCACTTTTGTAAAACTCACTCATTTTAGTTTATTATGCAAATTCACCACTTAGGCATCGATAATTTTATTCTTACCATTAGTTTAAACCTTATTTAATTTTCTTTTGTGTGTAGATTACTTTTAGGCTCTTCACTTAATGTCAATCAATTCAAAAGTCAATCCTGTTGACTTTTTCATTGATCTAAAATTCCTAAAAATGTACTAAAATTTTTTGTATTCCTAAAAAAATCGAAAAGTTCACAAAAGTTCTTTAGGAGAATTTAACTAACCCATCTGAAAGTGTTTTTTTTTTTTTTTTTTTTGCAAAAAAGAACTTTTTCCCAGATATTTAATGTGATAAAGAGACATTTTACGAAATATTTTGTTAAAAAAAGCACTTTTCACGCTACTTTTCATCTTGGGACAGACTTAAAATTCTTCCTTGAAAGGAAGAACTATTTCATCTTTAAAATAACTGTTTTACCACTCTATCTAAATATAATTTTACCTGCTTGTGAAATTTCAAGGACTTTCAGCAATTTCTTATCCTCCTATTTCGATTATTTGCGAATTTCATTATCCGTTTGCATCCACTTTTGTAAAACTCACTCATTTTAGTTTATTATGCAAATTCACCACTTAGACATCGATAATTTTATTCTTACCATTAGTTTAAACCTTATTTAATTTTCTTTTGTGTGTAGATTACTTTTAGGCTCTTCACTTAATGTCAATCAATTCAAAAAAGTCAATCCTGTTGCATCTGAATCAATTCAAACCACGAGCATTCTTTAAAAATACAGCATCAGTTTTTAGAACTCATTTTTAGTTTATTAAAATTTTGAAAAATTAAATAGGTCTGGAATATTGATATGGATGTGAGGGATAGCATTAGAACCCAAAATCACGGAACAGAGCTAGTGAACTTAGGCTACTGTTAGAAAAGGATGTGAATTGTACAAAGTCAAAGATTACATTTCTTTATTTTCATTTTCTATTCAAAGTTTGGGTTATTATGTCAGTTATATTTATTAATTACTAGCAGTACCCGCACGGCGATGCCCATGCAATAAATGTAAAGGAAGTTAACTAAATAAAGTTTAACTCACTCTTGAGACTTTATTCTTATTTTCTTGTGTGTGCGTGTGACGAACTTATTTATTTTTAGCGAAATTTTTACGTTTCAATGGAACTTTTGACACACCTGTAGTGCCAAGATTTTCGAAAGCTCTCAACGAACACAGCAATATTGCCCTTGAAATTTAATATAATTCACCGATTTAACAGTAATTTCAATGTAAAATTGATCGCCAAATCTAAATTTATTAACATAGGGAACCAATTGTATCAGGTAGCTCAGCCACAACCATTCTTCCATAATTTTAATGCGAACATTAAAAGAAAAGAAATATAATGTCTTTCGCACCATCTCTTTGAAGTGATTACAATCTAACAGTTACTTTCAAATAAGCAAGATTTCACTGGCTGGGAGGTTTGGTAAATTTCCCGATTGTTGCCAAACTTTATGACGCCAAATACGAAGGGTAACTGAATAGCGGTGTTGCCGAAAATGTCAGAAGGGAACTATTAAAAATTTAGGTTTGGCGGCATTATATACATGTTTTAAACATGCAATAAAATACTCTTTAGACTGCAAGCAACTACTGTTCCTTCTCAGAGCGTTTTCTTTTTCTTTTGATTTGGAGAAAGTAGTGTTTTGGGAGGTTTAGGAAATTTCTCAATTGTTGCCAAACTTTACGAAGCCAAATACCGAAGAGTAACTGAATAGCCATCACTATTTTTTTAACAATAATAGTTCAATTCTGACATTTTCGGTAACACCGAATTTTGAGGAAGTCAACTAAATAAATTTAAATTCACTCCAAGCCGCTTTAAAGAAAAATGGTTATATTCTTTAGTTCAAATGCGCTCCATCTTTTAAATTCCACTTACAGTCATGTTAAAGTTTAAATCAATTCGCCAAATAAATATAAAAGAAGAAAGTTAAGTCAGGAGATATTATTTAATCGAATTGAATAAATTTTCAAGGCTTAAATCTATATGCTGATTTAAACCACAAAGTAACTTTAGGGACAAAAGAACAGCTGATCTGGAAAATGGACCTAGTGTTTCAGTTCTGCATACGGAGTTAGGCCTTGAAAATTGACTAAATTTGATTAATTAATATCTCCTGTCCTAATTAACGCGGACAGAAACGTGCTAAAACTTTTCTTTTTCAGAAAAAAACCCCTTTCCAACGATATATAATGTTTTGGGGTGTGGGAAGGTTTTCCCCCCTCAATTATGGCGGATACACCAAAAATGAGACTTTTCTCCTCCACGCCCTACCTTTTAGCGTAGAGCCTTAGGTTCACCAAAAATGAGACTAATTAAATAATTTAAAAATAACTAATTCGAAATTAAAAATATGGCGTTCGAAGTGCATTTTACTGGGATACGTTCGAATTTTTGGGCCAAGTTTCAGGTCTGTGGGTGCTGTGGGGGCTTCTGGCCAGCGGTTACAAACGTACAAACGAACAAACAAACACCGTCATCTTTATATATATAGATTTTTCTCTACAGTTCTTTAAAATTTTTGCTGTACTGTTTTTCTTTCTCCATTTGCATACTTTGTCTGCTCTTTAAAAACATTAACTAATTACTTCTTATTTATTGTGAGTTTATAAGTTTACATGTATAAAATTGTAGATTCAACTTAATTTGATATTCAGAAATGTTTTCACTACTGAAAATATCCCAATATTCTTGAGAGGCGGGGCAAAGTTGAAAGGCTTTTGATAAAAATATAGATCACACTACTGGTTTCAAATCAAAAGGTTGTTGTGAGTGTGAAGAACTTTAGGCATAGGGAACTTCTCTGGTAATTAAAGAACTCAAAAATTACTAACAAACATTTAATCTTTTTTTTAATACTTATCTTAATATTTTGGAATCAAAGTGCATTAGGAACAGTTAATAGAATTTATAAAGTTGTGGAATTACTTAATGATACATGCAAATCATTTTATGCATTTTTCTCAAGTTGTCTGGCAATGGAAAATCAATCCTATTTAGTTTGTAAAAACAGCAGTTGAAAACTTTATACTATGAAATGTGTAAAAATACACAATCTTTTAAAAACATATTTAGTTTCTTACATAACATTCAAAAACATGGTGTTAATCAAAATGAAACTAAACATTTTTTGATGATGTAAAGATGGTTTACAATGCATAACGTTGAACATTTCGGGGCACACGTCTAAATTTCACGTGTTGTTGGCTGAGCATTACAGTATTTATAGATAAAAAGAAAAATGACAAAAAAAAAAAAGAAAAACTTTGAAAGGAATTAATTAGACAGAAAAAAATAGATTTGTTGAAATAACAAAAATATTGATGAGTTTGAATATGAGGATTATATCTAGGTAAAGTTAATTGGGTTTAATAAAAGCTGCTGTAGTTAAAACGTTATGGAAATAACTGTTGCATAAAATTAATATCTGTGGAAGCTGGTCAATTGGAAACATTCAATCTTGCCTATCTTTGAAAATGAAAATTTTGACTGAAACAGGACTGAAAATTAAAGTGATTTCAGGCTTATGAATATGTTATATAAATTGGATAGCACGTTAGTTTTTCTCTCTTTTTTTTTTTTGTGGAAGTACTTGAAGGTAGTAATTTACTTTATCAGAAATAAAATGTATTTTAAGTTTGGCTTGTGTAGGGGTATTAGGTGATAACCTACTATCAGGTACCTATTTGTACTCGAATAAAATTGTAAATTGTCCCTAAAATTTTCTTAAAATGTTGCCAAAATGTTCCTAAAATTCCCCTAAAATTTTGAAAAAGTCTACTGCGAGCCCTGAATTTAATGTGCTTGGAGTTTCTTTTAAACTGAGAAAAATATGGATTTTTTAAATATCTATTAAAGCTCATTTTTAATTTTATTTGTTTCTTGTGTTTTCATATATATATATATATATATATATATATATACTGATTGCTCTTTTTGTTTTTAATATAATAAAAATCTATTTTGGGAATATTTTTATGGGCGATTCTCTGTAAACTCGTCATTCTTCACTCGAAATCATGGTTCTCATGGTTTTTTGAAATGTTCGTATAATTTTAATACTATTGCTCAGAAAATGAATCTATTACTTTGGTTTGAAAGAGGGCCAATTGAAGTTTATGTTTTTCTGATAAATCATGATAGGGGGTTACTCCCCTGCCTAGTATAACTAGGCAGGGTACTGTGCTAGGTAGCTGTATTTTTGCCCTTTGTAGCGTAATATCTGCAAAACTATTGGAACATAATTAGTTTCAAGACTACCTATAAATTTAGGCAGAAATCGTGGACATAATAACTAATATGTTTCATATTTAAACTAATTGCCATTAATAAAATCACTTCCCAGAGGACTGTTTTCGCAACGATCACGATGCATACTTTCAGCACAAATGTGGCTCTCGAACTAAACAAAGTGGCGTTTCAACACCGTTCACGGCGATTTCGTCAAATTCACACTGATTACTTTAAACTTCATGCCAAAAAGAATTTGCAAAAGTTATAGATTTTTTGTATTACAGCTTTGAATTTGTTGCAGGGGACTGTTCGAAAAAACTCTGGACAGAATTTACTTGACAATTTTAAGTTTTAGAAATACGTAATTATACTTTATTTCATAAGAAAAATATAGCTTCATTATTCTATTTTTAGATATTAATTGCCAAATTTATGTAGTGTTAATAGGTTTTTTGAAATACTATCTTTAACAGTTAAACTATGGGATTCGGACAGTCAGGGGACTGTGTTTTTGGTGCTTAGATAATTTCTAGAAAAAAAAATTAAATTGTTATCGCTCCAAATACAATTGGCCCACAAAGTATTAATGCTTTTCTTGTATTAAGAGCGATAATTACTTAATTACACTTTATTATTTTTAAAATACTTGGTCCGGACAGCCAATTACCAGTTTACAGAGAATCGCCCTTATGTGTCTTTTGTTCTATAATTCTGATTTTCTACAAAGTCAAAAATTAATTATTATTCATTTAAAAATAAAATATTACATTGAAATGTCATCCACATGCCCTGTCCTATAGGTGCAATTTTCACAATCAATGGAATATAGATTTTTTAAAAAAAAGTGATTTTTTCTCGAGTTTTTTATTTGTAAATGTGAATGCGTGCAAGATGTAAATCACAAAAAAAAAAAAAAGCAAAATAATATGAAAATAATATCTCTAAAAGTTAATCTAAACTTTGTCCCAGCAATTATCAGTCATCCACATGTCTAAAAAGTATAGATATTTTTCTCTGAAATGTTTTATTTCAAAATCTGGCAACACATCTTAAAATAAAGCATGGAACTTTGTTATTCCTATCTGAAGATTAATTTTGCTGTTCTGCTATTACTTTTTGATAAAAAGCAAGCTAAACTCAACTTTCAAGGTAAGTGTTTTTCATCTTCGTCATTAACATGGCCTACAGAATGTAATGTGTACATGTAAATAAATTTTGATAATGAATAGTCTTAAAGCTTACATTTGTTGGTTCTTATTCGAAGTTAGACCGAAAAATATTCCGAAATGACTTTTTTAGAACACATTACTTGTGTTTTGTCATCCACATGCCCTTTTTCTAATGTCATTCACAATGTCATTCAATATGAGACACGTGGATGAATCAAAAGCCAAACTATGACAGTACAATATTTAAAAATTATGTCAAACAGTTTACAAGTTAAAAAATTTCATTGATATACCTATTGTGTTTGTGCTATTCACATACTTATTGTGTTATTCACATACCCATGGTGTCATCCACATGTCCTTTTTATCATTCGAATATGCCTTCAAAAAAAATAAAAATCCAAAAACACAATAAAATAAACATTTAAGCTCTGCTGATATTCTATTTTAATTATGCAACTTATAAAGTACTTTGCTGATTTTTTTTTTTCAGATTTTTAATTTTAAATTATTTTTTTGAAATCTACATGTTAGAAATATCCCCGTATTTGTAGAATCACCCATATATATATATATATATATATATATATATATATATATATATATATATATATATATATATATATATATATATATATATATATATATATATATATATATTAATGAATCTTGAATACAGATCACAAAAAAAAAAAAAAAAAAACAGATTGAAGTATTTAAGTTTGTGTACTATTTCAAAACTTTTCTTCTTTAGGCATTTCTAGAGGAAGTGAAAAGAAATGAATCAACAAGCTGTGCTGTAAATAAAATTATTGGCCAGTTTGGTGTTGGATTTTATTCTACTTTTATGGTTGCTGACAAAGTTGAAGTCTATTCCATGTCTCACAAACCAAATTCAAAAGCATACAGATGGGTGTCAGATGGGTATGTTTACAGGAAATATTTTATTTTTCCATCATTGGAGTTAGAGTTTTAAGTTTATAAGAAAGAGCGAAGTTCAAAGTTGAACCAGTATTTGTCTGTAACATCATTCTTTTATTTTGAAGGAAAGCATAAAGCATTTCTATCCAAATTGTAAATGGAAAATATAGAGAATAAAAATTAATTCTGGTTGCAACAAAACTTATAAACATTTTTCAAATGGAGTAGACAAGCATACTATCATACCGTAGACTTGATTTACATGCTCATTGTTAAAACAGCGTATGTTTTTTTATGCATTGAAAATTTTCCAAATCGCCGAACGATGCATTTTGTTCTTAGACTTAGCCAAGGGTCTCTGTACAAGGTGCTCCCTGTGGCAGAAAGCTGCCAACACAGCGACATTGTCGCAGAATCAGGGAGACATTGGGGGAGGGAGAAAGATCTCTGTGATTGGGAGGAAAAAAAAGGCTAAGAAAAAAAAAATAATGTAAAAAACAGCCAGCAGAAAAGAACCTATGAATCTATAGTTATTAATGTTAACATTTTTATAAATATAAACACCTTGTGTTACTGTAAGAGAGTTGCATACATATTTATTATTAAAGAATATACTGTCTGTCTGCGTTTCGCGCGCCTGGCAGTCACGATCGCTTCCATTTGAAAAAGGGGTGATAGGATAAGGAGACGCACTTGCCGGTGTTTTCGCTTCTTACTTACTGTTGAATGTTACTTCGCATTTCCCCCCTATTTTGAGGAAATCCAAAGGTCTCAGGCATGCTCAAATGCAAGAAAGGTTTTACAATGAAAGATTAGACAGTACTAGTGTTTCAGAAAGAAATTGGTTCCAGAAAATTTGTCTCATAAAGCAGAAACAAATTCTGCCACAGGGATGGTGCTTTTTACGTGAAAACAAAGAAAAGGTTGAATAGTAAGGGGTCAACCGAGTAAAACCAGGCTTTGTTGCCTATTAGAAACTTTTTCAGGACAATGTATCAAACTAATCCTGTTTTTACTGGTGTTTGACTATTTGACCAAAAATGGTGTCATAGTGACCTCCCAATCTTTGTCTGGCCTTTGCTCCAGTAAATTTTTTCTGTTCTCCAGAGGCAGCCCTCAAAGCTCAACTTTTGTTTCAGACGATAACTTGAAATCAAATACTGAGGGTTCTAAGATTTTCATCTCTACTAATAATAAATCTGAAGGTGAGTCTTTCTGTCTGTCTGTTACGCTCGTAGTGCCAAAACCGTTCAGTCGATTTTAATGAAATTTGGCACAAAATTAAGTTTGTAGCATAGGGTTATGCACTACGAAGCGTTTTTTCGAAGATTCTATTTCGTTCTTTTTCTATTCTAATTCTTAGCCAAAATTTGATAAAATAGGGAAGGACATTTTCAAGTCTTGTGTCATTCGAAAGCTTGAAATTTTCTGCTAAAAATGATGTCAGTTTGAAGTTTTTATGAGCATTAGAAGAGCTGTAATAATTGTCTTTAAAATCCCGGAAATTCAAAGCTTACCTTCAGTTAAGCAAACCAAACGATTCTAAAATGATTAAGCTCGAGAATAAAATTTGTTTGAAAATAAAGATGAAATGAATTATTTTATCAACGGAAATCAACTTTTCATGTTGTTACCATGGTTACGTTTTTATTTCGTTTATTTGTTTCGTTTTTTTTCTCTTAATAATTTTAAAAATGTATTTGTTTTTGTAGCAATCCTAACTCCAAGCCTTATTAAAATTAGTCAAATGAAATATAATAAAACCATGATGAGAGGGCACCTGTCAATCAAACGAGAAATAAAGTCCTTTCCTTAAAATAGGTAGAGAAGGAAGAAACTGACGCGTACCATTTTTGTGAGTTTAGAGACATTTTGGAGATCTGACAAGTACTATAGAAGAAAGAATAATTCTTTAACCAAATGAGGTCAAAAAAGAGACAACATGATAGTAAACCATTCTAAATTTATCGTCTGCAAAACATATTTTACTTTATTATTAATGTATTTCAATATAAATTGCAGTAAATGGATTGAGTGAACAAATTTAGCTTTCAATTTATCGTTTGCTGGTTGATGTTTGTCGATGCTTATTGTTTTTATTAACATTGTGAAGAATAATGCATGAAATTTCTGTGATTAATACTTAAAATTTTTAGGATCAGTTCAGTTTACAAGAAAAAAGTGCTCCAAATGTATTTTTGCAATGTGATTATTTATTGTTGAACTGTAATTTGCAGCAGTAATTGCATTTAATTGGCGACAAAAGTAAAAATGACAAGCAGTAAATTTTCAATTCAAATTAATTATCGGATTTGTTGCAGTCCTTGACCAATTGTGCAGGGAGAGGTGAAACAAAGACCCACCCAATTACGTAGACTATAAGCTGTCTAATGAGACATCTGTCTTGATCGTGCAAAATTTAAATGTTTTATTTCTTTGGCTAATTTCTTTAATTTTATGACATATTGAAGATGAGCAAGGTGATATCTTCAAGCTCAAGAACCAATACAAATTGCAAATCCCATTCTTTAATTTTCGTATGCGTATCACCCCTTCATGAAAATAGACAATTCTGAAAAAGGGAAGTCAAGTGCCATCTTTTCAAAGCCAGACTTTGTTTTAACTGTTGTGAAAAAAATCGTCTGCTTTTCTTTTTTCAGTTTTTAAGGAATTAAAACTCGGTAAATTATAAAAATATTGTATAAATTGCGTTATTGCAACATTCTTTCTACAGTGTTTCATTTCGGAAAATGTATTATTTTGTTTTTAAAGCTAGGAAAGAAAACTTCCCTCTTTTAAACTTTGGTAAGATTTCTGTTGGTTTCTGTAAATAACAAATACAAAATTGTTCTTATTTTCTCTTTTGTCTTATTTTTATACCATCGTTTTAAGGAATTTTAGTCGAATTATTACTAAAATTGAGTATTCTTTCTGCAATATCAATTTATTACCAAATGACGTTTTAGTTTCATACCTCGGGCCGTGTGGGTTAGCCGTGTGGGTACCTCTAGTTATCCGAAAAAACAAGGAAAAGTTTAGTATTGATATTTTTCATTATGCGTTTTTGTTGGAGCTTTCCTGGTATTTTTTTTTTTTTTTTTTGTCACAGAAGCATTTTTATTGCTTTTTCTTTTTTTAATGGATGTCAGGTATTAGTACATTATTTGCATTGCTTCATTTTGAGTTAAAAAAAATTTTAAAAAAAACTAATGAAATGTCTTGACAAAAAAAAAAAAAACTTTGCAGAGATAAGACATGTTTGAAATTAAAGATATTCTTTTTTTAATGCCAAAAAAAAAAAGAGCTTATAGATGAAAATAAATCCCCAAAAGTATTCAATATTATCAAGAAATTTCTCATTTAATTTTGAACTCAAAAATATTTGTATAATAAAATTTAATTAGCATTAATTGATTATTTACGTTTTCTGTAAAATCAATTTAACTATGCTTAATAGACGGTTAGTATCATTAAAGTATTTCATATTATTTTTCATTGTTACTATTAATGCAAACAAAAGTAATGTGCTACATTTGCTTCAAATAAACAGATCTGGAGAATATGAAATAATGGAGGCAGATGGAGTACAGCCTGGAACTAAAATTGTAGTTCACCTAAAATCAGATTGCAGAGAATTTGCTGATGAAGGAACTATCAATGGTAAGAAATTTTATCCTCCTTATTTTTTGCAATTTAAAAATTACGAATTTCTTCTTACATAAGTATTTGTCCTAACTTTGTTTTATTTACTCTATTCCCTTTGCACCAACCAATATGCTGACTTTTTTTTTTGCGTTTAATTTCTTATAAAAGAATGGAAGAAGAAAGAAAGAACGTTCCTTTATTTGAGCATTTTTTGTTCAATTCTGTGCAGTTACAAAGACAAAGCAGGCCCTTCCCCACGGTATTAACTCCCTAAATCCCCTCTAAATGATAAGCCTAGTTGTATGCTAGGATTTGCGGGGAAATATTTCTTGTTTGAAAATCTTGATATAAGTAGCTGTTTTGCTTTGAACAAACTTGACCGGAAAGAAATTATGATATGGAACATGCACAGAAAAATATTTTTCGATTTACAGTTGTTCTTTACTGCATCAACTTTCCTGGCTTCATTCTATCGCGATTTTATTTCAAATTATATTTATTTGCCTTTGCTAGTGAGGTTCTCCATTTTAAGTAAGACAAGTTCTGTTAGGGGAGTCGAGTTTTCTGTGTGTTACGAGAGCGTGTGGGCTTTATAAAAATGCTGAATAAAGTCAATAAACTCTACCTGCTTTAAATTGTGGAACACCTTTTAGTTGGTTTTATTTCGTTTAATGGCGCAAGATCCTTAATAGGCGAAACTTCACTAATTAAACTACAATATATTACGGTGAACATTGGGGAGTGAATATCACTGTATGTCAAGGGGATAAATACATTTCTAAATGGCATTTAACTAGTAGCTCTTGGAACAGTAAATAAGTCTTCAATAAGGAGAGAATGCAGTAGCAGGGTGGAGAATCGGTCACTCTTTTACAACATTTTATTATTATACAAGTTGCATTATTTTCAAAATTAGTGTTCGTGTGTAAGAACTCGGTGTATGCATGTAGTTTAATGCACAATAATAGTTTTAATTTTCATAATGCGTAATATATCTTGTTTTCTCATATTTTGTGTAAACAGTTGTGATTATCCAGTACACTGGACAATCTGAGGATAATGATGACTAAAAAGAGTTGTTTCATGGATCGATAGCTATAAGTATGAAAAATATTTTTGAAGGCAATTAATAAGTTTTGGATGCCTCTTAATAGGAAATCACTCTATTTAAAATTAATAATACTATTTCACTGAAAATCACTTATTGGGGTAGAGCATGGAATGATTTACCGCAAATAAACGAGAGTTAACTGTACTAATATTTAAGGGTACTTTTGAAGAATTAAAAATCTTTTAGCATGAAGCCCTATAAAAAGAAATTCAAACAGCCTCGTCATTTCAGCTTTTTCCAGGGTTGATCAGAGGGTTTCTACTTAATGGTAATTTTGTGAAAAAACAACAAAAATGTCTACATATTTGTAATTAATTTCTCCAAGCCAAAAGGCAATAGCATTCTCCTGACATCTATAGATGACAGAAACAAGACCAAAATTCAAACCTTTTTCTCTGAAAAAAAAAAAATAACTATTAACGCTGAAAAACTTTTTTAGCATCACCCTCCCCCATCAAAAAAAAAAGTGAAATACAATTGTAGGGGAATTCAGTTGTTACACTGTCAACTACGACTCCCAATACAACAAAATATACATTTCAGCAAAATAAATTTTCAGTCCCAAGTTAAGTAACATTACTTTTCTTGAATCCCATTTCAACTTTTTAGTTCTGGATGAGCTTGTCGCATTTAGAAATTTCTATAGCATTGAATTTGACAGTAGTTAAGCGATATTAATCAACTTTTTATGATTAACTTTTGCTTGATATCAATTCACCCACTTTGCTTTGTATTTATTAAATATAATAAATCTATATGCTTTAGTTTTGACTTTTAGTTAAAATTAATCTTGTACATAATGTTTTCATTTCATTAAAAAAAATATCATTGTTTTTAGATATAATTCAAAAATACAGTAATTTTGTTAGCAGTCCCATTTTTGTCAATGGAAAAAGGGCAAATAAAGTCCAGGTAAGATCAATTTGACATTCCAATAAATATTTTCCCTCCTACTTTTTAATCTGAATTTCTGTCGCTTTTTGCCTTCATAAGTCACTCTTATTTTGGGGGGAGGGGCACATGTTTTTATCTGTGCAACATTTTTGCCTACTAACTTCCATATATTAACACATTTGCTAATAGTCATAGTTTTGTAGAAAGTGTCTTTTTGATGCATGTATATGAGGGTTTATATGACTTTGGAAAGATCTAAAATACTTTGGAAATTTGAAATCTACTTTAAATTTCAAGAATTCTCTGAGAAACATTTTTCGTATTGCATTTTTCACAGCTGTATTAAGAAAAATATAAATAAAAGCATGAATGAAATAATTTTAGAATTTCATTTTAAGCTAGCTATGAGTAAAAATATTATTAATTACAGAAATAATTATTAAAATTCTTGGATAAATTTGGGAAACAAGAAAAAAAAATCTATTTGGCGGAATTTAGCAAATGTTGTCATTTGTTGTAACACTCAATCTCTAAAGAACTTAAATTACTTTCTTAAAATTTCAGCTAAATGTAGCTCAAAAAAGATTGCCATGAGTAGTAAATTATTACTTGTTACACTTTTTTTTAAACCTTCATTTCACAAAGTGAAACACACCAGATTTGCAAACCTTCACTGGTGTGCTACATTAATTTCAGCTATCAGTGTGACAATAATCTCAACTTGAATGAGCGGTCTTCAGCTTATAGATACATTATGGCTATTCCAGACTGATGAAGGATAACTAGCATATCTTAATACAATAAAAAAGCTGCTACATAGGTTTAGCTATGCAAAACATTCATAAGTTTAAAACTTATTTCTTTACTTGTATTTGCTAAAATTAAGTGTTGCAGTCCAATATTTTTCGGATTTAAATGTGAGTTGAGAGATATTAAAATATAATTGTTTGTTCAATAGGCTTCTTTCTTACCAATTTTAACCCAAAATGTCTATTTGAACGAGAGTTGGGTGTTATTACAGGTGAGTTTTCCTTAAAGAAAAAAGAATGGAGATTTCTATCGATTTTTCTAAATTTGATTTTATTTTTTTATGTAAGTCTTAGATGTATATGTCAGTGGTGTACCTAGCAAGGGTGTTGCCCGGGGCAGTACATTATGGTGGCGCCCCCCTCCCCCCGCCCCGAAAAAAAAAGAATTTTTTTACTGACCGCAAAAACAAAAACAGAAAAAGTTTTAAGTAAAAACTAAATCCTGCAACATCCATAAGCAACTTATTTTTTGTATGTCATAACAAAATTTTGAGTTATCTAATGTACAAAAGCAGTGGCATATAATGAAATTCTAGGCTAGCGAATTGACATTAAATGATAAATATAAAAATTTTCTTTGAAAAACTAGCATGAGAAGCATAGTCGTGCTTAAAAACAAACTTTAAGAGAGGGGTCCGGGGTTTTTCCCCGGGGAAATTTTATTTTGCTTTAAGTCTGCTATATGAGGCTTTTAAAGGGTCAATTAGGACTAAAAATACCCAGAAAAAATAGGCAAACAAAGATTTTTGCTAATAAAGTTAATAAATCTTTTGGATCTACAAATTGTTGAAGTGAATCGGCAGAGGGGAAGACGAGGGAGTAGAAAACACATCATCACTTGCTGACACCAACTTTCCATATAGATTTTGATCATCCCCTAATCCACCAACGCATTAAAATGTAAAATAATCAATAGTAAAAAATGCATAAAATTCTTTAATAGGAAACACATACAGATTCAGAAATCTGGTGACGAGAGTGTAACATCCTGGCTTCTTGGTCAGTTCATAGTTTACATTTAATAAGAAATAAAATCAATTGAAGCTCTGCAAGGAGTTTCAAAATTGCACTTGCACCCTCCTGAACTCCCATAAATGAACGTCATAATTTTTAATGAAATTTCATTTTAAATGGTTTCGTTTACTTATTCATTCAATATTTTTTATTTAAAAACGTAAAATGTGATCTAATTGTTTGTTTTCCTATAAATTTTGCGTATGTTTTTACTAGCAGTGGGCACAAGAGAGGGAATGACCTATTGGTACTTCACACTTACATAAAGTATCTACAAAATAAAGTATTGCAGTTTTACTTAAATTGTCTTATTGAGCTATTCTGAAAAGTATTTGAACCTATAAAAATGTATATGAGTCAGAAAAAATTTATAAAGTATAACGAGGAGATGAAAATGACTGAGAATGACCCATACATACACTCATCTCTGTATGTAATTAATTTTAAAAGATAAAAGGATTTTAGTTATTAATAATAGATTTTTTACTCCATATTTGCAAAAGTGCATAAAAAGTTGCAATTGTACTTTTGTATTAAAAATTTATGTCTCCATCATATTTTTGATAAATTGAATATTGTAAACTTTCTTGTTGCAGTGAATCATAAGCATTAATTTTTAATTTCTATGTGTGGTGATTTTGATTTTTTCATGTCTTGAAGATGTATGTTTGATGTTAAAATAGAGCAATTTAGCTGCACATTTAAATACATTTTCAAAATTAGTAAGAATTAGTTGTTCTTATACTTTCTTAGCGTTTCTTGTAAAAGTAATGCATGAATAAAATATCAGACAGAAATTTTATTCATGTTTTATGTTTCAAAAGTTTCTGATTCAAAGAGAAATGAATCTTTTTTAATATTCAAAGTATTCGCATGTTTTAATATTATTTTTTATTTAGGCTGTTTGGTTAATGGATCCTAAAGAAACAACACAAGAAATGCATAATGAATTTTTCCGTTACATTGCTAACTCTTACGATCTACCAAGATATTGTCTTCACTACAAGACTGATTCTCCACTCAATTTGAGATGTTTACTGTACATACCAGAGGGCAAACCTGGGCTGTTTGAAATGAGTAAAGAAGTTGAATTAGGTGTAGCATTGTATAGTCAAAGAGTTTTGATAAAGAGTAAGGCTGATATTCTACCCAAATGGTTACGATTTGTTCGAGGTAAGTTTTGAAATACATTTTGCTATTTGCTAATAAATATAAATTGCTGTGCTAATTTTCTTTTTTTTTTTTTTTTGTTTATTTAGCAATGAATAGTTACGATTTTTTAGTAAATAGTTTAAAAAATATTATCCATATAATTCTGAAGAGATTTCATCTTTTAAACATATTACTCTACAGTCAAATGTTATAGGGAACCCGTGATATAATGATGTCCCAGTTGCAGCAAACGTTTTAAGGGGTCACAATACCTTTATAAAATGTTTCTTAAATTTACGTAAAAGATGTAATTCTTTGAAACCTTTGTTTATACACTTATTTAACAATATATACTTTATTTTCAAATACTGAAATTATTGCCCACTTTTTTTTTGAAAATTTGAGAAATTTAAGAAAATTTCAATTTTTTAAAAACCCTAAGGGTTTTTTGTTTGTGCCCATATTTCAAAATTTCTCTTTGCTAAATAATCACAACAATCACCTTTTAAGATATGTGCATTAATTTTTTTATGTTTTGATTGAAATATATTTTGTGATAATTTTTTGCAAAATTTCTTAGAACATTTTGTTCTTAGAGGTATAACAAGCTGTAAAAAAATTAATAATTAATAAAATGCACAGTTTTGTGAAATATATTATCCTGAGTGCAAAAAATATTGTTTTAAAGCTGTACTTTTAATGGAAAAAAAATCCTTAGCAATCCCAGTGAGATGGAAACATTAAAAACTGATCATCGAAAAAAAGAGCACTTTGAAGTTTGCTCCAATTTTTTTTCTAGTATGCAGGTGCGTTTAGTTTTTCTTTATTTGCATACTGTCTTACTTTTGGATTTTAAAATAAATAATTTTCTTTTTCAGAAAAAGTTTGTAAGTTTTTTTTAACAATTTTTCTTTCATATGTAGTGATTTAATTAAGATATATGCAAGTACATAATTAATATTGTTATATTTAGAATGAAATGGAGTGGGATTAAAATTTTGGAACTTGGTTCAAAGTGGCCACCAACAACGCCGAAGTGGCCACTAACTGTTTTGGGTTTACTGGCCACTATCAAATTTTTTTAGTCTCAAGCTTTAGTGGTTTGCTGTAATTGTGCAACAATATTTTAGCATCAAGTTTCAGTTTGTAATACTTCTTTTTATTTTCTCATGTGTATACAATACAAAACATAGCTTGTTTTGATTTATTTTGGTGCATAATTTTGAATCAATGTATTGCATGCTAATTTTCAAAGCAAATGATTCAAATAGAAGAAAGTTTCTGTGGAAAATCTTTTTCTCTGAAAGGCAGCAAATGTACTTGTGCTGTGAATGAAGATCAATTCTACTTATCCTTAGTTAACTAATGGATACTATTATGCATCAAAAAAAAAAAAAAAAACTTTTTACATTGAATCGTCATTTGCATGTTCTGCTTTTAGGTGTGGTTGACAGTGAAGACATTCCACTTAATCTTAGTCGAGAACTATTGCAAGACAGTGCTCTCATTAGGTAATATATTTTGATTCAGGTTTTTGTTTAATTATGTTCAATTTATTATATGTATATATTATATTTATGTTTTTAAAATTTGTTATTCATCTTCCAGGAAGATTTCCACAATGATTACCAATAAGTTATTGCGATATTTACTTGACCAAATGAAGAAAGATCCAGAAACGTATTTACAGTTCCATAATGATTACAGTATATTCTTAAAAGAAGGAATTTTATCTATCAGTGATCAAGTTCAAAAAGTAACGTAATACAATTTTTAAAGATTCTACTATGGATAAATGTTAGATCCAAAATGCTATTTTTCTTTCTTCTGTTTTAGGAAGAAATAGCAAAGTTATTGCTGTTTGAGTCATCTATACAACCACCTGATAAAAAAGTTAGTCTTGCTGATTATCTTACTCGAATGAAAGAAGGGCAAAAAGATATTTACTTCTTGGCAGCTCCAAGGTATAGTTTCACATTAGTTAAGCTTTTCCCAATACCTCACTCTTTCACTTGAAATGTTACCTCCTCCTCAAGAACGATACCCTTTCAAAGAGATATCAAGACCCCTTCCGATGTGTCTGATTTCTCGTTCCCCAAAACACATAGTTCATGTGTCACTCTTTGTAATATGTGCAGTAGTTTTAAAAAGTATGATTTTTGAAATCAAGTCCATCATTTTTACTCACCCTGCATTTCAAGAAAAATCAAAGCCTAGGGCTTTCTTTCTTCTGTTAGAAACTGATTGCAGTTTTATTAATTTTTAAAGGTTGGATGATTTTTATTTTTAATAATTTTGGATTGATTCTTCAATCATTAATCATGCTCTCAAAAAAAGAATATTATTCTAATGATTTTTGAGTAATCTGGAAGAACTTGTTTTCCTGTTTGAAAATAAAAAATCGTCTATTAAACTTCTGAAAGAATCGGGTGTACTTTTTAAACTTTTTTTTTTTTAATTTATGGATTCATTAAATTATACATATTTGTTATTTTTTAAGTTATGTAAAAATGTTCCCTTTATTTAATCAATCTAATTTAATTGGAGCAAATTAACTTACATATATTGTTTTCATCAATGATTTGAAATATTTCTTCGCCCTTTCTTTGGAAACTTTTTGCTATTTTCTTGTGTTTTTTAGCCGGCATCTAGCTGAAGTATCGCCATATTTTGAAGCTGTAAAACAAAAAGACGTGGAAGTCCTCTTCTGCTACGAGCCATATGATGAACTTGTTTTGTTTCAATTAAGACAGTTTGATTTCAAAAATATTATTTCTGTTGAAAAAGAAATGCGTCGAGAAAAAGAAGATACCTCAGTTGATGATTTAGGTAAATATTTTTATTTTTTTATGTGAAAAAATATTTCGAGCTTGTCCAGTAGATATTGCAGATTAGAATCAAGGAAGTGGCTAAAGCTGCTACATCTACTATAAAAGGTTAAATCTCAACTCTCCCCTAACTTAATATCTACTTATATTAAAAACTGAGTATCTTTCTATGTCTTGCTTCTTTATCCTGAACGCCAATGAACTGAAAGTCGAACCAAGTACCCATTAATTCGTAATTTTTCAGGCTTCATTAATTTTTTACTTGCATAAGGTTTGGTAAAAGGATTCTGAAGAAATTAAAAAGAAAATCTTTAAATTTCAAGCGATGTTTCCTAAATGATTAAGTATGAAATCCATTGTTATAAAACGTGATTGATATGAAACTAATAATAATGATAATTTTGAATGAAGGCTTAACTGAATCAAACATGAAACTCACGCCCAGTCTTATAAAATATTCAAAGTTTGTTAATTTTTTGTTCAGAAGTAGCCTGTGCAATGCCGGGCCAAGCAGCTAGTATATTTTTTAAATTCTTACTTCTCAATATTAATCTTAACTATAGCATTTTTTTGTATTCAGTGTTTTGCCATGAACCAATTCTGTTTACTACCTTCAGAATATGTTTTACATATTTTTCGTTATAGGTCAGGATGCTTTGCCCAAAGAAGCCGCTGATAGTGTAATGAAGTGGTTATCCAACACCCTAGGACCCAAAGTACATAAAGTAAAAGTGAGTTTAAAATTTCTTTAAATTTAAGTTAATTGGGTGGAAGTCTGCATGTTATTTTTCATGACCCACTTGTTTAATGTCCTCCCATCTTCCATGAAAACGTAATGAGACACACAATCATATTTAACATGTTGACTTCCAAGCTACAAAAAATTTGTTGCAAAATAAAATAAACATACATAAACAAAAAAGAATTGAGCTTTAAGAAGAAAAAAATTTTTGAGTAAGAGCTTAAAAAATTATGATTTATAAATCAGGGTTCTCATGATCCATCAATTTTTGAAAACTTTTGAACTTCTATTCTAGAAATTCAGGGCCAACAAAAGTACTTAATTTTCAGTCATGCCACAGAGTATCATTGGAAGTTTTAGAGAATATGTTTTGTGGGGAGTTTTTTGAGTGGGGGACTTATTCTTGGTGTGAGAATGATAAAAAGTTTAAATCAAACACATATTATGAAAAACATAGTTTTGAAAAAATATTCCTTACTAAATTGAAATTTTATTCTTCAATGAGCATAATTTTACTTCTGATTAATAGGTAACAAAACGGCTATCAACTCATCCTTGTTTAATATCCGTTGAAGAAATGTCAGCAGCACGCCATTATGTTCGAACATCGCTGCAAACAATGACTGAAGAGCAACGTTATAAAATTTTAGAACCTACATTAGAATTAAATTTAAGGTAAGTATGTTAGGTTCAAAACTTATTTTTCATAGTTGTATAAGTATTAGTAATATTAAGCTAAATATATTTGAAATCAAAATTAAAACTTCAACAACGATTTGAAAAATGCTGAAATCTTTACAGAAATTTCTGAAAATGCAAAGTAAAGAAAAATATGCAATACACCACCAGCTCGTTTATTCCATCCATGGACTGCAGTTTCGTGCTTATTATGCACTCATCAGTATGGAGTAGGAATTGTACTGTTTTATAAAAAAAATATGCTGTTTGATACCTTGGTAAAACAACTGCATTTTTAAGTGAAGACCATAAGTTTTTCATGGTTTGTTACACTTTTGTTTTGCTCATGCTAGAAAACTATTCACAATTTAATAAAGTGCACTGCAAAAAAAGAAAAAAAATTCCAGACTAAACTTGGAAGTTGTGTAAATGGCACAAAAATATGATTTTAAATTTTAGTGGTTTATTTGCAAAAAAAAAAAAAAATATTGACAATTATAGGGGTGTGCTGTAGTGATGATATCGATTTTTTTAAAGAAATAAGCAGAGCATTAGAGCTGGAGCATGGAGTAATTGATGACTAGAAATTTACTGATGGCTCGGTCCAAAAAAAATTTTTTTTATAACTTTTTGTAAGATAAACTTATATATTGAAGCCATCAGAGGCACAGAATATGAATGATATTCCTGTGTTATTCAGCAGATTTTATTGGTGCTAAATCTATCTGTATAGTATACAGGGAATAAGAACAACAGTTTCACTGTGATGCACTTGGAAATGTTTCATAGTGACACGAAATATTTTAACAGATATTCAAACATAATATTTGGTGTTATATTTGGTGCATTAGAAAATACTGTAAAATCATTTTTTATTTATTTAAAATAATTATAATTATTACTGACTGAATCTGTTGTAATTCCAAAGTTTGTTAAATACTTTTGTATAATAATGTTCTTTGCTTTTCTTTTTTTTTGCCCTAATGGAATATATATTCCTTACAGTTTAAATAAGTATGTGTTAAAATATATGTATGTAATATGAGTTAATTTAGCTCTACTTGAGCATCTGGTTTTTATTTTGTAGTCATCCAATCATCAAGAAAATGTATTCCTTACAAAACAGTGATCCAAAACTGGCTGAGTTACTTGCTCATCAGGTAATCTTATTATTTCACCACTTATTCTTAATCATGTAATCTTTTACTACATAAAGCCGAAATTAGCATTTTAGCACAAAAGTTGAATGTCTTTTCTTGAGAGCCAAACTTTTACTTTCAATTCCAAGAGAAAATACAGAAATATCAGTTCATAACATGAGTTTTTAATTTTTTTTAATACATTTTCAACAAAACAATTATTTAACTGTGAAAGCCAAGGTGAAATTCTGATGTACTTGTACTGTTTATGTTATTAGAAATGAAATATCACTGTAATCATTGTAATCTTGATTTTTTAATGAAAATATTTTAGAAGAAGTTCTGGAAAATACTATTTGCTTGTATTATTTGAAAAGTAATAATCCATAAGCGTTTTGTTCTCTTATAATTAGTTTCTTACAAAAATGCAGATTGTCCCATTTTTCCTCCACTGATTTAAACATTCTTTTTAAAAGAATAACTAAATTAAACAAATTAACTTATGCTTAATTTATACGCTTTTCAGAATATTATTTCAGAATGAAAATTAGGCCACAGCTTAGCTCTTTTAAAGCAGATGTGCCAACTCTCCCATAATTTTAATCATCCCCAAAACATATTGTTAGATTCTTATATTTTTCTGTTTTGAAATTTTTTCAATTGTGATTCATTTTTATTTAGGTATTTGATGCTGCAATGGTTTCAGCTGGATTAGTAGATGATCCACGCAAAGTTACTACAAATCTCAATGAACTGTTAACCATGCTTTTAGAAAAGTATTAATACTGTATCCATAAATCATTTCAACAACTAGCTTGAATTTATGAAGTGCTTTGTTATTTAAATGTAACAGTCTAAGTCAACTTTTTTCCTATCAAAATGCTACTGAAATATAATTACTTGATCATTGCATTTTCTGGGCACTTCAGATTTTTACTTGTTCATCTTCTCATAGACAAGTATTGCTGTATTGAGTATTTTGTAATAAACTTGTTGGTTATTGACTATTTTTGCATACTTTCACTTCAAAACACACAGTATTTTAAAAACACATTTTATTCAAAACTTCAGGAGAAAAATTCATCACAAATTCTGAGAATAAAATTTGTAACAAATAAAATGTTTAGCAAGACTATTTATAAACAAATGTGTTACATGCATATCAAACATTTTTTTCAATTTAACAACAATTTTCCCTTGGAAGCATAATTTAAAATTAATTTCAAGTATGAAGTATGGCAATATAAAATTGTTGGCAACAAGATTTTAGGCACACAAGTATTATTATAACAAATAGTACACAAAATTTAAAACAATCAAAAAATTTTGGTCAAAAACAATCATGACTCCAATTGTCTTCATTCCTAGCCTTTGATGCACTTGAAGGCACTGATATTCCAGATCTATAAAATTAAAAATCAAGATTTAAAATGAAAGAAATACAAGGTGAAGCATTTTTTTAAATATGCACACTAATTGCCTTATTTAAAATGAAAAGTTTATAAAGTTAGTGCTAGTTATTGATAAACTCATTAAAAATGTATTTTGTAAGTACATTTCATATCTCTTATCTTGATATGTTTTATTGAAGCAATAAGGAAAAAATTATTTTTTTTCCTCAGATTTTATTTTAAAGTCAACATTTGGTGTGTTATAGATGTTATACTGAATACAACTTTAAAACAAGAAATCTTATGATGAAACACAATCTAACTGCAATACTTTTTCTATAAATATTTTGTATCAAGAAGAAAGAAGCAGATCGTTATTCTTAGATTAGTTCTTTCTTCTTAATTAGCAGGGACTACTGAGGTATAACTCCTTTGGCTTACCCAGAAGCAAAAAGTAAAGGGGCTGCGATAAACAATCAGTTTTTTCCTGAGGAAATCATTTTCTGAGATTAAATTGCATGAGATTTACACATTGGGCCAATTTATACAAACATAAATGTTGTAAAAGCAGGGTTCATACTCTATCAATACAAAAAAATTCCATGACTTTTCCATGACTTTTTCATGACTTCAAAAAAAAATTCATGATCTTGTTACTGAACTGAGAATTTACTTTTTTGCCTTCATTCAAGCATTGAATTGATGTATTCAAAAAAGATTGAGTGAATAATACCATATAATACTGATAAATAAGTAATACACATTGAGAGTAAAAAATCAATAAACTTGTTGATGAAAAAGTTTACCATGATAATTTTTGACAGTGACATAAAACATCACATAAAATAAACTTCTACATCAACATAAAATATTTACAAAATACAGAAATCAAATATTAATTACATATAAGAATACTAAGCAATGAAACTTACTCCGAGTAAAAAGTTTCCTCAAGTCTGATAACTATACTTCTGAAAAAAATTTCTTTTGGTTACTTCTGCGTGGATTTCCATTTTGATTTTAGATCCACAAGTAAGTTTGTCTTGTTCAAATAGTAATTTTACATCAGTGTCCTATTAAAATTCTTGACGTTTTAAATTCATTTCATGTCCAAAGAGAGTCAAAAGAGTTTTCTTTCAAAGTCAAAAGAGTTCTCTATCATTAGCAGTTTTCCTTAAATTGATTGGGAAGTTAAATCTTTTATACAAGTCACATATTATGTTTAAAATATTAAAAAATAAATAAATAAATAAAAATAAATTTAAAAAAAAAAGGAAAAAAACCCTTTTTTTACATTTTTTTGAATTCTTGAACTTTTAAATTCAATTCATTTTCCACATTTTCTAGAACTTGTTGTTTTTCTCTAGCAGTTTTTCTGAAGCTGTTTGATTTTGTGATCATTCCAAAATTTCTTGTCTCTTCTGCCTGTTCTGCGAAGTTATCAGCGGATTTAGTTAATTCTTCAATGTCAGTTTGAAGAGTTAATTTCTGTTTTTTTAACTTCTGTATTTCTTCCTGCACAACATCTTTTCTCTTTTTTAAAATATTTCTATTTTCTTTACTTCTTAAGTCTTCTAGGTGTTGCATGTATTTTTTTCTTGCTAATGCTGCTGAAGCAAGCATTTCTTTGAAGATATTTACATTTAAAACACCACCAACAGAATTTATGTGATCAGTGATTAGCCTCTGAGCTACAAGAGTTTCTTCTTGCATATTTTCTACTTCTAACTGACGGTTCACTGAGAAGCCTCTCTCTACACTGGCTTGCCCATGGGACAATAGCAACAACATTTTTATAACTTTCCAAAGAGGGTTGTAGTTCTTCTTCTCTTTAAAAAAATTATAAAAAACAGAATCTAGTCGATCTTTCTCTGTATCAAAATGCATTATTTCTGATGAAGTATTGGCCTCATCTAGAAAAGTCCTAAATTCACAAATTACTGCATCGCAGTTATGTTCGGAAATTTTATTATTTTCCACTAAAACTTTTAAAATGTTTTTCATTTTACCCAAACATAAATCCTTGTTTTTCATCTTTTGGGGATCTAAACACGAAATTTCTCTGACAATAATATACCTTAAAGGATTATGTTCCAGTAGTTTCCTTGAAGCTTCCAATAAAAATGCTTTAGCCTCCATTTTAAAATCCATGTAATCTCTATCAGAAATTTTTTTTGAATTTTTCAAACATCTAATAGCCTTATCTGCAGAAAATCCCACATCAACTTTAGAGTAATCTAAATGATTGTCAGTGTCATCTAAATCTATGTTGAAATAATGTACAATTTTGGTACACTTATCTAACACTTCCGGCTTTAAAAAACGAACGAAAAGATTTTTTAACAAAGATTTAATATCATTAGGAAGGAAGGGTAACATTGGCTTGTCTGTCTGATATTTTAGTAAAAATGGTTGGAAAAGCTTAGCTATGGAAATGAAACATGATATTTTGGCAGTAGTTAGAAAGTCTCTAACAAAATCTTTCAAAGTATCACCAGATTTATTTTGAGGATCTTTTACTTTTCCAGCATTAATTGCTTTTATATAGGCAGTTATATTGTCCCAAATGTCTACAGCTCTTTCTGCCACTTTTACATTCTCCACCCATCGGTGGGCACAAAATTGCAATGGAACAACAGATGACTCTGTAACATTAAAAAAATTTTCACGTCTTGCTGGACTATCATGAAAATGAAAATACATACTGGAAAGTAACTTATTAATTTTCCAGCCAGATGCTTCAGAGCCTGCTTTGAATGCTCCATTAACAATATGGAGGCCACAACTTCCTGTATTTAACACTTTTGTATCATAATTTGATTTGAGTTGCTCCTGCAACAAATTAAACAATTTCCAATTAACATTAGGCCCGTCCATTGAGAGTTGTACAGCATTAGCTAATGGTAAGCTATTAAGGCTTGAAGTTTCATTTAACTTCTCCAACATTACTTCTGCTGTTGCATGACCAAGAAAAATTGAATCCAGGTATTTTGTTAATACAATGTTTTCCTCCCATACACGTATGTACAGATCCAATTGCTTTTTTTGCAGTTTTTTATTTAAAGTTTCATCAAATAGCAAAACATATCCATCTTGCTGTTTTAGGGATTGCACAATTAGAGATTTCAAATATGGTGCAATCCCAAAACGACATAAATAGGCACACTTTTTTTCCCCACATGAAAACTGCTTCCCTATTTCGCTATCCGGGCACATCTTCTGAAGAATAAATTTGAAATTTTTACAAGAATTGTATGATATATGATTGTCGATTATATACAATGCCCACAAAATTTCAGCCGACAGCACATCATTCCCAATAACTGGCAGCTTATTATTAGAGCCGGAACTAACAGTTTTCGTGCAAGTAGTAATTTCTTCCGCTTGTTTGGATGTTGAAGGATCATTTGATAAAAAAATGTCCATTCTCAAATTGGGTGTTTTTTTTGCCTTCAAATTCTCATTATGTTTTTTGGATTTTGCATGGCTGGTTAGCGCAGCTTCTCCCATATTGGAGATATCAATTGTTTTTCGGCACACTGAACATTGTGCTCGAAATTTATTCTCATCATTTTTTACCCAATCTGAAAATTCAGCCTTCTTCAGCCAATTGCAATTGAAAACACATTTACCAGGCATTTTTCTATTTTTTTAAAACTCAGACTTATTCAGTTTACCATTTGTCAAAATCATGTTCAATGCTGATCAAAAAACCAAAGTCTTACCGTATATTCGTATTATCTTCTTGAGTACTCACAAGAAAAAAAATAAAACGAAAATTTTTTCACAAAACATTAAACTTATTAAACACAACAGTTCTCATTAAAAAAAAAAAAGAAACACGTGGTTTTTTGGAACACAACTCACAAGCTATACTACTCCAGTGCTTCCCTACCTAATCACAAAGATGCGGGGTTGCCAATCTTACAGGAGAGGAAAACATCGCAAAATGTCTGAATAAGTATCCAAAGAGAACAAAAGTTGCCCAGTTTTTTCTTTTAAATTCAACTGCATTCTACTTTTTTTAAATGAAAATATGATCACTTGAGTTAACAATCAAGAAAAATTGACCATATTTTTAAAATACCGCACAAATTATAAATTTTAAGTCGCTCAAAAAGCGTGGAGCCCGATTCAATAATTCAGCAGCGAACATGCTGAAAAAATAGCCAATCTGGCAGCCAGCCTTGCCTTTCCTACTCTGAAACTAGCGCAAAGGATTCTGGGGCCCCTGGAGCCTGATACTAAAAATAGAATTTTCCCCTTCCATGCCTTCCGCGCTAGGGGGGGGAGGAGGAGGGGGGTTGAGAAACGAAAGGTGGGGTGAAAGTGGACACCCAGGGGCACTACGCTCGAACTCTCTAGCACTTCGCGAATCGTCTATTTCTCCCCTCTCTAGAAGGAAGAACGATGGGAAAATAGTCCCTTGACAAGTTTCGAGCTACGTTCAAAGCACCGAGCGAGAATTTTCTCTCCTTCTGACGCGTATCGAGAGGGGAAAACGATTGACCAATCAAATGGTTTCGTATCTCACATGGCATGGCGAAGATCAGAGGAATCAGGGTTGCATTTTCCTGCCATGCATCGCTCTTTCTGAGCGGCACAAGAAAACCGGGTGCTTAATGCTTTTCTACGAGAATTTTGCAAACTTTCGGCGCCTATATTTTATTCGGATTTCGTCTAATCTTTCAACCAATGCGAAAAATAGTTACAGCATAGTTTCAGGAAGCTCTTATTTTAAAATGGGCAATATTAGAGCCGATTTAATTATAGAAAATGCGCGTTTTCATTACGCATTTTCTTATGCTTTGGTAGCTTGCGCATCGATATCTTAGCTGTTTTTCACAAGTTTTCTTCAATGTTAATTAACAATTAAGTGCCTAATACAATTAGAAAAAAATCCCCCTTCCCCAAAGGATTTTGTTTTTTAATGATACGATGAAAGCAACATTAAAATCCCTCTCAGTCGGAAAAAAGGAATTTAATTTAAATGCGACTTATTTTAACTCGAAAAATATTAGTCCCCCGCCTCTCGAGAAGAAAAATTATTTTATTGAAATACCCGTTCACGGTAAAGACAAATGAGTGAATTGAAACAATAAAATAATTTTAAATCCCCCTTTCAAAAAAAGGAAATTGGAACTTAGTTAAAATACACATTTAATTACAATAACAAGAAAAACCTCCTCTTCTGATGAAAAAATAACGAAACGAAAATACGCAACACCACACGAAAAATATACCCCCCACCCCCAACACACACACACACAAAAAAAAGCTTTGCAAGTTTTATTCAAAAAATGAAAAGACTAAATCTCCCCTAAGAAACAGAATTTTTCGTGGTATCCCCCACCCTCATAAAGATTAGTTAAATGAAAATAAGTATTACAAATATAGATAAAATACAGCGACTGCCCCTCCCCCCTCCTTAATGCAGTAAAAACCTGTTTAAATTAAATACGCATCACAATTTGGAAAATTTAACTGTTCACTTCTCAAGAATGAAGAATCATAAATTATTAACCAATAGAATCAGAAAAAATATACCCCCCCCCCTTCCCAAAGAAAAAAGCATCTAACTAAATATTCACTGCAATTGAAATGAAGTTCAAACCAGTGGTCGGATGTAGCGCGCTACAAGTAGCGAAACTACTGTAGTAGCTACATTTTTTAGTAGTTTGTAGTGTAGCACACTACTTTTAAAAAACAGTAGAGTCGTAGTGAGATGCGCAATACAAAAAAATAGTAGTTTGTCGCGATTTCTGAAAACTACTTTTAAATTAAAAAAATAAATAAATAAATAAATAAAAATTAAAACAAAAGAGAACAAAGGAAAAAAACAAGGTTTTTCTTTTGGCGAATATTTGTAAAAATTGTAAAAAAAACCTAAAAAGCACAAATTTTAGCAAAAAAAAGGAACAAAAAGGAAAAGTAACAAATAAATTCAAAGACAATTCCTATTTCTATTTCATATTCGAATGAGGTAATTTTTTAATCTAAACCACTTTTCGATTTTTTTCGGTCGATCCTCAAACGGTGTATTCTTGTTATCTATTTATTTTTTAAAAAGTAGCGAAGTAGCAACTACATTTCAAAAGTAGTGTAGCTCGCTACACTTAAAAAAAAAAAAAGTAGTTGTAGCTGTAGTTAACTACATTTATAAGAAAGTAGTTGTAGTTGTAGTTCGCTACGAAAAATATGTAGTTTTTCCAACCACTGGTTCAAACTCTCCTGGGGGGGAGGCAACAGAAATACTTTAAATAAACCTTATAAATCCAAAAATGTAAGTACCCCCCTCCCCCCCCCCCCCCCGCAGCGGAAAACAGAATAAGATATGTATTTTAAACAAAATACATATGTAAATACAACGATACGGAAAACCCTCTCTCCGGAAAAAAAAACTTTCATTTCATGCACAATACAAGTGGAAACGTCCCCCCCCCCTGCGCTTGAAAACGTAAAATAAATATGCATTTAAATTCGAAAATGGGATCCATCACTCTCGAGGGAAAAGAAACGATATGTATAATTAATTTCAACAAATTATAACCCCCTTTTCCAGGAAAAAAAAATATGTCAAGTAAAATACTAAATAATAGCTGCAAAAATACAATTCCCACCCCCTTTCTGAAGACGAAAAAAATTATTTAAAAGCCGGTATCCGATTAAAATGAAACAAAAATCCCGCTCTTCCCGCTGAAAATAGAATACAATTTAAGTCCACCGGCGAGGACCTCTTTCGAATTCATCATCTTCATCCTGACAAATCGCGAGCATAACTATTTCAGCCATCTTGATAGTAAACAAACGAACTTCTCTCTACCTATTACGCGTTCTCCCTCGGTTTCGGGCGGGGGAGAAATGCTCGGCAGTCAATCTAGGAAGGGAGACGTAAACGTATGTTACAACGTAGTGCGAAATTGTGGCTCTCCAGATGTGACGTCACGCTGGGGTAGAAACCGGTTTTCTCTACAGTGAGTATCTTCTAGGAAGCTTGACCGTAGTGCCCCAGAAATCCTTGAAAGATAAGGAATGAAAAGACAAGGAATGACTTTCCTCTTCTCAAAGAAAAAACAAGCCCAAGGAAAACTTTTTTTTTTCTGATAAATGTTTCCATGACTTAAAATAATTTTCCATGACTTTTTTGATATTTCATGACTTTTCCAGGTCTGAAATTTCATTATTTTTTTTCCATGACTTTCCAGGATTTCCATGACGCGTACGAACCCTGAAAACAATTCCATCAACTTTTAAAATCTATTAATACATTAATGTTTATGAGAATGCTAAGATCTTTTTTCAGAGCATAGAAAATAGTTTTGCTTACAAAAGTGGTAAATACTGAATTTCAAAAAAAAAAGTCAATTTGTAAATTTATACATGAAACATGCATCATAAATACTAACAAACATACATATCAGAGGTACGAAAAGAGTTAAATATCTTCAGATTTAAGTTAAGAAAAGCAACGTAGCATCCAAAAACAATTAACAATACTAATTATCTTTTTCAGAAACATTTTCTGCTAAAATGAGAACAAAAATTATCATAAAATGGGGAAATGAATTATATCCCAGCATAAACATTAGCACCTCTACATGTTTTCAATTTTAGCGGGGGGTACTCTCCTCAGCATCCTGTAAAAATGAACAATAATTATTAACCTGAGAGTAACAAGACTTTTCAGACAGTTTATTACAGAAACAGACAAAAGAAGTCCACCTAGAATAAATTTGGTTAAAAAGTAATGCAATAATGAAAGAATTAATGCTACCCCAGTATGAGCAGCAGACTGGGGGGGGGGGGGAGAGAGAGAACTAATCTAATTTTAAAAGCCAATTACATTTGGCATTCAGCACCCCAGAGAAACCTGTACCTTCCTAGCAACGAAAGTAAACTATAAAAAAAGTCCTGGAAGATAAAATTCCAAAAACCAGGGGCATCTATCTCTCTCTCTCTCTTGTAAGAACTACTCCCTAATTATTACTCCCAATTATTTCTTAAAATACACAACTCTATTGCAAAAATCGGTGAATAAAACAAAATAAAATTTTATCCTACAGCTGAATTCATAAACTTTTCTTCTTCTCAGGTCTATTTGAACTTTTATTACATTAAAAGCATGAAAAAGGAAATCCAGCATAAAAATAAAGATATTAAGCCCACAAACATGAGCAACGAAGAGATCCTAGTACCTCCTAATTCGCCTCAATTAAATGGCTGAAATAGATTATTAAGTTCAAATAAGAGACATACACAAATTGTAGTTACCTGTTTGCACAACTCACAGAACCAATTTATACCAATGTCAAGTGAATTTTGCTGCACACATCTTGAATGGATGATAAACAACTTCTGCATTTAACATCAATGCTAGCTGCAGAACTGCCACATGCATAACACTTTTGAAAGTTCTGCTTCATAGATCGCCTCTGAAATTGGATGATTTTGATTGGACTCCATTTGAACAACTTCCAAATGTTTATCATCTTCAGACAATATAAGTCGAATGTAAGCTTTACATCCACTACGATTAGTTCTGCAAAAATAAAATTCAATAAGTTGTTTAATTTATAAATATTAGTCTGAACTTTATATAGGTTTTTAAATTGCTTATCTAATGCAACAAAAAATTACCGTTGTTGTCGTGTAATAGTCTAATAACTATCAAGACTTGAGGGGCATTTGCTACAGTTCTGCCTCAGCCCTGGCTTACGGGCGGTAACTCATTGCATATCAAGACTTGGTTTGCCATTGCCCCGTAGAGTTGAACTTCTTTATTTTAAACATATTTTTAACTTTATTTTTATTATAACATATAAGACATCACAAGAAAGATTTACAACACAAAGAGAGGAAATAACTCAGGGCATTAGCAAGAATCGAACCTACGCCTCTTGCTTACGAGGAGAACACTATATCTCTAGGCCAGAGAGGCCCCAAAAATTACCATTAAAATGTTTAAAACACATTTGGTAGCATAGAATAAAGTTAGTGTCACAACACAAGGCTTAAATGCCATCATCAGGTATAAAGCAGTAAGTAACCGCCCCTAAGCAAAGGCTAAGGCAAAAGCATGCAGTATACCGCCAACTCGGTTATTTCGATCCATGGACAGCTGTTTCGAGCTTGTTATGCTTTCATCAGCATGGAATACGAAAGTAGTCGAGTTGGAGCCAAAAATCCTCTTATAAAGCAAAGAGAGCCAAAAAAACTGGTAGCTAATGTGAAATTAGAATACCAAAGGCGAGTTGGCGATATATTGCATGTTTTTGCCTTAGCCCTTGCTTAGGGGCGGTTACTCACTGCTTTATACCTTGAGCTCTGCCAAAAAAATTAACGAGTAGTCCGTACCAAGTGCGATCACTCCCTGGTATTCTAATTTCACATTATCTACCAGTTTTTTTGGCTCTCTTTACTTTATAAGAGGATTTTTGCCTCCAACTAGACTACTTTCGTATTCCATGCTGATGAGAGCATAAAATTGAAACAGCTGTCAATGTATCGAAATCGCCGAGTTGGCGGTATATTGCATGCCATCATCAGGGTTCGAAAATATCATTATACTTTTAAAAATATATAATCTATTGATAACGATTCATTAATACATCGAATTAGTTTAGATTCACTTTTTGATTGTTTCAATCATGATTGAACATTATTAATATTAGGGGTGCACAACCTTTTTCAGTGAAGGGCCACATGCGTAGCAAGAGCTCCATTGGAGGGCCGCATGCTAGCCCATCATTTGAAGGGCTCGTGAAAAGTAATTACCCCCCCCCCCCTCACAGGTTCTGAGAAAGTCATGTTTTTGTTTTTTAATTTTGAATATATTTGCTATATTATTTGCATTGAGTGTACATTTCCTTTGCCCCATGGAAAATTAAGAAAAATGATGGGCGCACCAGTACTTTGCTGATGTTAATGTAAGAAAAGTTGTAATTGAAATATTGAATATTTTTACTAAATGACTTGTTGGGAAAAAATACCAACTTTATTAAAACATGAAACTACAAAATATTTCATATACATGACTCACAGTGAAAAGTTAAACCTTTTTCAGTGAAGAAAGGTTTTGATCTTATGATGCTAAGCAGCCTTTCTCATAGCCATCAGAGGCTTAAAACTTTGCATGTTTTGAAAAAGGTGTTACATGTCTGCAATATTTTTGCAACTTTGTGCTTTAATAATGTTGAACTTTATCACTTATTAAAACTAAAGAAATCAAACATTTTATTTAGCAATACAAAATCAATATGTAATATGAGCACAATAAGATCCAAAAAGGACTCTTGGCAAAACTGCCAACAGTTCCAAAGGAACTAGACCACAGTGCAAACACGAAATTCTACCATTAGCTGGATATAATATGAATATCAAACAAAATGATGACTTAACAAAAAGGAATCATGATACAAAAATTTACAAACAATTATTTCTCTAAAAATTCAGGGAAATGACATGAAATCAAAATTAGCAATTGGATGGCTGAGATTGAAATATATCTACCAATTTTATACATGGCTTCATTGTTGATAATTGAAATTCTCAACATGCTTGCGTTTTTCTTTTTTGGGTTAATCATGGAGGTAAAGATATTTAGAACTCCAAAAGTCACAAGTATTAGAAACTTCAGTTACATATATCAGAGGCCAGGAAGGTAACTAACTCCATCTCTTTCAAGAGCTTCATTAACAACAGCACCAAATAATTTAATTTTTACGTGTTTTAGATCGGAAAATATCCATTCGCCACGCCGTGAGTGCAAAAAAAAAAAAAAAAAATAATGCTCATATTTGTTTCGAAAAATACGTTTGTATTCTTGCTAAGTATGATTTGTGAGTGCATTACTCCAAAAATAAAAAGAAATATCGCAACCTGGAAGCCGATGCTAAAAGATTGCTGAAAAATTACATATAAACCCTTAAAGTGCACTTTGCACGTGGCATCAAAAAAACACATGAAAATAAGCCCAAATTGCTAGCATTTAGCATAGAAAAGTCAAACAAGTAGGATTTTGAAATTCAAGTTGGAAACATAGATCTTGGGCAATGAAATATTTTTAAAAAATGTAACATTTTTCAAAATGGGGCGTTTTTTTTTTTTTTGTTGTGGTTGTAACTATAAAAATTATTAGGTTTGCTGAATCAATGCCAAGAAGCTATCAGGGTATACTGTCCACTGGTTCGTAATTGAAAATTGAAATTTTCAGATCTACTCTTTTTCTATACAAAGTCCTAAAATCTTTCTTTAAAAGAATTTTGGAGCGTTTTTATCTGGTGAATGTAGTTTAAAATACCACCAGGAAAACCTTTTTGCTTTTTTCCCCTCTAAAAAAAAAAAAAAAAAAAAAACTTTCTTTTTTTTTTTTTTTTTGCTCAAAAAAATTTTTTTTCTTTTTTCAACACAAAAAATCAAATGCACTCGCGGGCCGCACATCGCTACGCGGCGGGCCGCATTTGGCCCGCGGGCCGCAGGTTGTGCACCCCTATTAATATGATTAATATAATTTTTACGATGAAAATATCGTAGTTCAAAAAAGAAATATCGAAAATATCATGATAGTTTCAAAATAAATATTGAATATATACCGTGATATATATCGGTGAACCCTGGCTATCATATATGCAGTCAGTATCTCATTTGTTGAGCTCTTTATAGATAGGAGTATGATACTCGGATTACTGTCAAGGGGATCTGAGAAATTTGGGTAGGATTCTACACTGTATTCATACAAAAGACTGACCTAAATTAAACAATTTGACAAGAAGTTTGCTGTTATGTCTCTTACTGCGATTTTCTCCTAAATAAAAAAACAAAAAACCATAGTATTTGCAATCGTCATACCAAATTGGATATTGGAAGTGTTTGCATATTTGTCTATGCTGGATACCTCCCCCCCCCCTTCCAAGAGATAATGTATCAAAGCTTTAGAACACATTCCTCCAAAATGCGGAAAAAAAAAAAAAAAACGATTTTAAAATACAGTCACTTCCCTAAAAATTAAACTGATAGTCTTGGTATGAACTCCCTGTGACACGGTCCTCTTCCAAATTGCATCTGGGGGGTGCTGAATAAGAGTTGCTTGGCTCCTGATCTTAAGCAAAATGCCGAGCTCTTCTCAAAGCCCAATTAAACTTGTTAAACCACATATAGCGATAGGTAAAGGGATCTTGGAACGTGCAGTGTATATATCACTGAATATGATTGGAAAGAAAATGGATGGTGTTTACAATTGCATCACAGAAATATTTCAGTCAGGAATGCATAGCAGGGCATGGCACAGGCTGTATTAGTAATACTTTTGTGCGTGGGGGGGGGGGTGTTACAGGAATTTTTTTCATTTTTTATAGAAGGAGGGCACTGTTCTACAGTGGCTAAATATTTTTTTTCGGCGGGGGGGGGGGGGTGCTGTTGTTCCTGGAGGAGGTCATCAGTTCTGGAATTATTAATTCAGAAATTACATTATGAAAATCAGATAAAGTGGTGAGCAAAACGCGAAGGGTATAAACAAAACGAAGGGTGTCAAGGTATTTTAGGGGCAGACTGGGACTTGGACAGACCAAGAGCTAATCAAATAAAGAGGTGAGCAAAGGGTAAAAGAAAAAATGAAAGCATAAAGCCATTAATTTGATTTAATAACGCATTACAAGTAAAATTCAACCACAAAATTTCAATAAAGTATGTGAAAAAACGTCACTTACTTCGTTTTTCTTTGCTCAGTGCAATTTTTTTTGCCACTGTATTCTCTTCCACCATGAACACAAGAAAACCTTATTTTGTAGTGAACTAAAGATGGCTCGGCATATTCACAACGTGGTGAGGAGAATCCAATTTCGCTGCATCTCTTTTCCAAAAATGAACTTTCTGCTCCTGCGAATAATTTTCAACCTTGTCCTGTAAGTCTGCATTGGAAGGAAACTTTTGCCCTGCATAAATAAACATATTTAATCATTAATAATCACAAAAATCACGCTATCATAGATAAATCTGATGGTAAGCGGCGAGAAAGCCTCGTGGATTTGTTTATTAGAGCAAACCTAAAAATTTTTAACCGCCGGCCAAAACCACGCCAAGTTATTAACCGCCAGTTCAAATTTGGCGCTTGGCGTGGCGGCACCATAGACAGGTCCTTTATTTTTTTCGATTCATTTTTTTTTTTCAAAATGTGTGGTGAGAAAACTTTAACTTCTTCTCAACTTTGTTGATTTCCAAAGTTACGATACGGCGCTGCGATTCAAGCTTGCTCAAAATTAGTCAATTTTGTTGTGTTTCATATTCTTCGCTGTGATTGCAATGACAATGTAAGTTACCTTTCTTATTAAGTGCTTTAGATGTAATTGATAACTTTTTTTTTTTGAATATTTCTTATAGTAAAAGTTTTGTTACTGCTTTATCTGCAGCTCGTTCGTTTGACTGGAATAGCGGTGAAATTTCACCGTTGCTTCTGTGTTAGAAGTTTTACAAATCTGTTTGGTAATTGAGCTGTTTTGAAAGTTTATCGACTGTTTTTTGTTTGTTTCCGCTGAATAATTTTAAACTCGGCGATTATTTTTGACATATAAGAATCTTCTTAGAACTACAAGTTTAACCCTAACTTCTAGAACGTTGATTTCTGTTCCTGTATGTTCGGTCTGCATTTCGTCAATTAGCTTATTTCTAGTCTAGAAATCAGCTAGTTATCCAAACTTTAAAACGTTTGATGTTCATGAATTAACAATTTGGTCATTAATTTTAAGCATGCTTTCCTCTAAAGAAATCCATTCAGTTTGTATAACTTTTGACCTGTAAATGTGTCTTGAAAATGTGTTTGCACGAAAATGATAGTGATTGCATTTTATTCTTTCCCTTATGAATATTTGAATAAAAAGATCCAATATTGAGTCTTCTACTTGTGATGATGTATTACTTAGCAGCATTTTCATTGGTGAGATATGCCCTATTATTAATCATTTCTTGTAATACAGTAGAAAATGCTATGTTTGAAATGTTGTTTTTTTACGTTTCTGTTATGTTTGAAAACTTCTTGATGCTGTACATTTTGCAATATTGGTATATGAATTCAGACAATACACATAACATTTTAAACCCGTTTCAAATTTTTGAAAATCCATTGTATATTTGATGTGTAGTTGCCCTAATATCTTACGGAGTAGAATTTACGCCAAGTATTGAATATCAGCCATGTTTAAAACCATTGTGAAAACACGTGAATTACTAAGTATATAGATTACTATGTTCCTTCTCTGAAGTTGTTTGCAGTATCCTGTGTCGGACAAGCATGTAAGTATATGGCTCATAATTTAGTCGTTATGACTAACAAATTATCAAACATTTAGTTATTATCCGACATAAACGGAAAACGAAGAGAAAGAATACCGAGAAGAACATTCAGGAGAAACTTTTTATAATTGATGGAGTTTCTCTTTTATGTTTCTTCTCTGTGAAGTCGACTTCTTTTAGCAACGCCCAAGCATTTAAGGTGAGTATATTTTATAATTTATAAGTAGATTTTGTTCTAAAGTGTTTGAATTGTTTGTACTTATGCTGGAAAAGAACTTAATAACAGTTTTACTAATGCATCTGAATTTGGTTATTGCTGTAATTGTCTTGATTTTTGTACAGTCAAACCTGCTTATTGGAATATTGTGGAAAAGAATATCCCGCGTATTTAATAATACTATAACTTTGCAAAGCACCTAACTGCTGATATGTGTTGTTTCGATCCTGTAATGTGGAATATCCCGTTATTAAAATAATTTTACATGGCAAATTAACTGGCTACTCCATTAAGTAGACTCGACTGTACTTCAACTTTTTATGATGTAATTTGAATTCTAAATCTGTGCATTAAAATAATGCTTTATTTATTTATTTATTAGGTTGATATCAGAAAAATTACAAGTGTTTGTATTATTTATAAATGTATTGCTATATTTATTTATGTTTGCCACCCTGTTTTAGTTAGAACTAAGGATGATCGAAAGTTCTTCGCTCATCACAACAGATTCAGACATGGAAGTTGTTGATAAAAATTTGTTGAAGTAAATCAAAGTTCGACATGTTTTTTTAAAAAAATGGAACAAAATCTTTTCAACACTCACTTTTTAAAAGATTCGCACCTATGATATGTTATTTTTGTGCATTTTTTAAAGTATTAGTCAATAAAAAATTTTTAGCACTTTGATGGCATTACTGCTTTTTTTATTATGTAGAATTTTGTTTTAAAAGTAGATTGCTGTTGCTGCATATGTGAAGGAAATATCATATAAAGGTAGGTCATTTGACTAGGAACTTCAAAAATTTTAATAAAGGTCAGTTTTCATATATGAAATTCAACTGAATAAATATTTTCATATTTGCCTATTACATTTTTTTTTCCAGATTATACATTCTTAAATGATAGACAATATAAGAATGAAGATAGTTAAAAAATTTGTTAATGTAGCATTTGTATCCAAAAATATATTATTTTGTACTTACGAGAAAAATAGTGGAATTTCATTTATTTTTCTGATATGCTATCGTACCCGCTAAATCAGGTAACGGATAAACGAATACCCCGCTTATACGGATAAAATCTCTCTGAACCGAATGTTCCCCATGCCACAGATGCAATGTTAAAGATCCCCGCTTAAACGAATACCCCGTTTAATCGAATAATATTTCTTGAAACCGACAGTAGTCGTTTAAGCTGGGCCGAAGATACAAGTATTTTATTTCTGATGTATGAATTTCTTTTAAAGTAAGAGCTTAAACATTTATCCTAACATTGTTTTGTTAAGAAAGTTATAGTAACAGATTTGAAAAAACACAAATGAATAGAAGGGAAAGTGTATGTTTTTTTACAAACACAAAAACTTAAAAATCCAGTTACTTACAAATTATTACAAACTCTGATGTCTTCGATTAGTAACGAAAGGGTAACTATTTCAAATTTTAGTCACATGTGTCAGCTTAAGCTTTCAAAATTCAACTGAGTTTGAAAGCATACAAAACAATGTTGAAAAGCACAAACGCGCAGGAATATTGCAGACACATGTTTCGGCATTACAAAGAATGCCTTTTGCAATGTGAGCTTATGAATGCACAGAAAGCTCACATCTTCGCACTGAAAAAGGCGTTCCTTGTAATGCCGAAACCCGTATCTGCAGTATTTCTGCGCATTTGTGCCTTTCAACGTTTTATATGCTTTTAATTTTATGCACACAGGTATTTATCTATTTCAACAGAGTACTTTGTGACTCGGTGACATAACCTGAATTTTCTGTCTTAGTGGGGCTATAGTATCCTTTTGAGTCACTGCATTGGAATATCAGTGAAAAAAATCTCTCTTAGTTTAATAAACTTTTAGTGTACCAAAACATTGCAATGTGCTTTTATTGGTCTCGTATAATAGAATATCCTATTTATTGGAAAAATTTGTGCGGCAAATTAGCTATTCTATTAATTGGGCTTGACTAGTATTACAGTACTAGGATTAACATTATGATTAAAACCGAAGGTTCTCGGGCGACTTTATCTTTGAACAATTTTCTGATTGTGCCCTTGTCATTACTCGAGAAGTTGTCATTGTTGTTTCTCTATTGAAAAACTTATGAAAGCACCCTTGGTATGTGTATGTATTGATCTCTTTTTGCCCTTAAATACTGCTAAAATATTAATTTAAAAAGTTAAATATTGCTTTGAATTTTTTATAAAAAACAATTTTTAGTGATTTTAAATGAATATAAATAAAATGCACTTTGCTGAATATGATGCATACATAGCATGTGACAAAAATTGAGTTGTCGGGTTTTTTTCAATAAACTAAATTCTTTTTCAAACAAATTTAAATGAGGATGCGGAAAATATTGAAAATGAAGTGCAAACTAAAATTTCCTTCGGAATAATTTCTAGAATATAAATTACCAGCTGTTCAATTCATTAAAAAAAAAAAAAAAAAAAAAAAAACTAGGACACAAGGATAATTAATAAAGGTACTATAAATTTTCCAAGTATAATTCTTCGGAAAACTGTTGATCAAATAAATATAACGTAAGACATGGTATTATTAGTGAAAGACGAGTAACATATTCAACTGCATTACTATTATATTATCTTAGTACTATTTTCAGTATTCTTTTTTATAATCATTACAGACTCTTAACACATTGTTATAGTGTCATTGCATAAAAATGATTAGGATCATTAATAAATATTAATGAAGTTCATAAAATTGCAATAAGGTCATTACTTAAAAGTGATTTTAACAAAATGAAGAGAAATATTGGTGAATTTTAATTTAAAATAAAATTTTTAAAATCAGATAAATTTTAAAAAATAATAATAAATTTCGTATAAAAGTCCTGTTTTGACATAGATTGCATTTTTATTAAAAATATTTCATACAAAGTCACTATTTTCTGAAGTAAATATTTTAAAAGGGTAATTTTTAAAGATGTAATTAAAAGAAATTACTAAGTTTTTAATTCCTCAATCCTTTCTGCAAAAATAATGACTTTGTATTTAAATTTTTAAAAAAATGCAATTTATATTCAAATGCAGGCTTAGTACACAAATAATATGGATCAATTTATAAATCAAAATAACATGATTATTGAAAAAAAAATCATTAGGATCATTAATAGATGTAAATGAAGTGCATAAAACTGGAGTAAGGTCATTATTTAATAACAGTAGTGATTTTTTCAAAAAAAGTCTGAATAATAGATTGTATTTTTTACTAATAATATTAATTACAAAGTCACTATTTTTATGAAGTAAATGTGTTAAGGGGAGAAAATTTAAAGATATATAATTTAAAAAAATTCTTAGTTTTTCATTTCTCAATTTGTTCTGTAAATTTAATGACTTTGTATTTAAATTTTTAAAGATGCAATTTATATTCTCACTGATAAGTATACACACAACAAGGATATTCTAGACGTCTTTAAGCTATCCAAATAGCCATAGCCCTTGGATATCTAACAGATGTAATCTACATCTGACACACATCTCATGGATATCCATCCTTAATCCATAATATCTAAGGGATATCCATTGCATATCCAACAGATATCGCGATATCCAAACCTCTCTGAGACGTGCCATGGATGCAACCTTTCTAACCTTTGGTGGAGATTTGTAGATATCCCATGGATATCTAGTGGATTTTGCAATATCTACTTTCAATAGCCAGTGGATATCTAGTAGATGGCTTTTGGCTATGGTGTGTTGTCTGGGATATATTACTTCCACATTTATTTTTCGCCCCACCCCTTTTTTTGTCCTAATATTTTAATTATAACATTTATCACCACCAAGCCTACTCATCTCACATTTTTTTCCTTTTTTTAAGATGTTTTCTTGTCATTCCGGAACAAGTAAATACATTTTTTTATTGTTCTTTTAGTGCTTCAAACTTGTATTTTAAAATTATTGTTGTAGTACAAAGATAACTTCTTGTTGCTTTATTCTTTAACTAGCTGTACCATCACGTCTGTGCTCGTGCAATAAAGTTTCAAAAAAAAAAAAAAAAGAAGCCATGTGAGCGCATGTACATTTTCCATCCGTCTCCAAAATTAAAAGAATCATTTTGTTTCGTTATTTAAAATATACACACATAATCTTACCTACATTCCAAGTATATTCTTTGAAGCAGTGAGAAAATCCTAATATAGTGACGACAACTATCAGTCAGAACTTCATTTACCAAAAACAGATCCATTCCATCTCATTAAAATCATTCGAAACCACCAGAGCGAAGTCTTTTAAAGTGATCACAGAAAATGATCACTTGCAGCATCCATTCCGAAAGAAATTGACGATTAAAAATACAATGAAAGGATAAAAGTTCGACTAAAATGTAAAGCAATCAAAGCCAGTAAAATTTTATAGTCGTAAAAGCAGAGAAAAAAAGAGGGAAGATTGGAACTCATTTTAAAATTCCTATACTCATATCAATTACAAGTATATTTAATTGTTAATAAATAGAAACTGACAACAAATAAACATTTTAAAGGATTTAGTTTTCTTTCCTTGCCGTCAAACAATGACATCGGTTTTCAATCGTGTTAATTTAAGGCTGAGCCACATTTGTTAAAAAAACTTTATATTTCGAGTTCTGTATGATATGGAAGTTCCAAACACATTCTATCATCAGCAGGCTTTTTTTCTCCTTCTTTTGGTACTATTCTTCTAAATTTTCAAGTATGTTTTCATTTCAAAAATCGCAAAAAATAGTTTAAAAGTTTTTAATTAATTTCTCTCAATACTTTTTTTTTTTTTTTTTCAAAATCGGTTCATCAGTTTAAGCGCTAGAGTGCTACACACAGATACAGAGATCGACAGATACACAGCTCGTCAGACACGCCAAACTTATAACCACCTTCCTTGTTGCGTCGGGGGTTAAAAACAATGGAGTTTCTCAGATACATTCAAGAGCAGCCATTTTGAATGTCCGCCATTACTGAAATATGGGAATCTGGAGTGTAATGTAATGCTAGAATGCTAGAACTTAAATAGCCGAATATCCAGAATTACCACCTTATATATTTGACATCTGTACTCAAATTTGTAAGCAACTACTATTAAAGGCACGATTGTGGCGAACAGCTGATCTTCTCTCCCCCCTTTCCCTCTTCTTCTGGATGAGTCATCCACTTAGAAACTGAATTATTACTTTTTATCCGAACTTTGGATGGTGAGAGTTAGTGATGCTTCGAACCGCGAACTGTACGGTATTACTCCTTGATGCTGTGTCGAAATTTCTAATATGTTCATCTTAAACTGTAAATATCTTGTAATTATATAGTAATATAGTTAGTTAAATGAAGTTTTGTCTAGTTCTTCTTTCAGGCCTCTGAGTGATTCGATTTTATAATTTAGATATGTTTAGTTTAGCGAACAGATTAACCGACCTACTGACGTCAAAGAACAGACGCAACGTAGCATAAAGAGAGGTAAGCAATTTCTGATTTGCTTACTTTTGATGAAATTTAAATGATGAAAACTGTTTTGAATGCTATGGTTTGCGAAAACGATTCCATCAGTTTTGGTCATATATCTACTGCGCATTTTTGGGCGATAAAAAAGAACTATGAAGCGCCCCTATAGGTTAAAGTTAAAATTCGCTGAAAAAGGGAACGCAATAAAACTTTTAAAGAGAAGGGTATGAAATCCCGTGATTTTTTTCGCAACGTATGCTATGAACATTGTGAATAACGAAACAAAGAAGTACATAATATGTATTCAGAGGCCGCAATTTCGAACGTCCGCCATTGCTGAAATATTCGAAATCTCAGATGGCCGCGTATCCAGAATTACTCGTTAATATATATAGTATGTCCATCCCAAGTTAATGGACCTATTTTTCGCCAATTGCCAGCACGATAATCATAAATGAAGGGCAAATCATAGAATTTCATTTAGAAATAAATACGCGTTCTCGCATGGTAACAGAAAACAGGATAGAGAAATAATATTGCATAAGATTTTAAATTACGATTTACTGAGTTAAAATCAATGTTTTGTTTCCCGATTTTCACAGCAACAGATCTGTAGCTCAGGATCTTGCAATGAGATTATATCACGCATTAATGGAAAAATGGATCAGAATTGTGCTGAAGAAAAAAAACCCAATAAAAGGTTTTCCGTTCCCCGGATTCGGACTTAAACGCGGTTCCTATCATAAGCACGACGCTCCATCAACCGTGCTACCCTAATAGCACAGTTCTGTCTCAGCGACGTAAAAAATACGTCGCACTGCGACGTGCGTAATATCTCAGAGACGTGGCGGCACATCTATGGAACGTCTCAGAGATGTTCCACGCATGTGGAAATGTCCGTCGCATGTTACGTCGCAGAGTAACATCTATAGGCCGTTGCACTGCGACCTTGTTGTCGCAATGCGACAGCTCAGAGATGTTCTGCGCATGTGGAAATATCCAACTTCAGATACGTCGCAGAGTTACCAGTATGTACTGTCGCACTGCGACATTGTTGTCGCAATGCGACTATCCTTAGATATATTCTAGAAAGGTGGAAAAAATCCAACTTCAGTTCTGTCATAGAGTAACATGCATTAACTGTCACACTGCAACATTAATTAATTCTGAATAAACTGTAGTAAGAAAATCTGATATTTTAAAAATAAATATGGAAAACTAAACAAATACGAATTCAAGTGCAATTATATGTTTTAAACATTGAGCAGGAAATTCATGAAATTAATAAAATTCAATATATAACTCATAAGTCCCAAGCAAGAACAGTTTAGAATGCAAATAAACATTTAAAATAAGAAAATTATACAATTTAATATTATACCTGAGCAGGAAATCCAGCATTTCCATTGCCGACAAACAGGATCAACACGATTGCTGAGAGTAACAGAAAAAGATACAGCGTCAGAGAGAGTAAATAAATATTACTACTACCCTCTTTCGCCATCCATTTCTGAATAAACTGCAGTAAGAAAAGCTGATATTTTATAATTAAATATGGAAAACTAAACAAATACGAATTCGAGTGCAATTATATGTTTTAAACATTGAGCAGGAAATTCATGAAATTAATAAAATTCAATATATATAACTCATAAGTCCCAAGCAAGAACAATTTAGAATGCAAATAAACATTTAAAATAAGAAAATAATACAATTTAATATTATACCTGAGCAGGAAATCCAGTATTTCCATTGCCGACAAACAGGATCAAGACGATTGCTGAGAGTAACAGAAAAAGATACAGCGTCAGAGAGAGTAAATAAATATTACTACTACCCTCTTTCGCCATCCATTTCTGAATAAACTGCAGTAAGAAAAGCTGATATTTTAAAATTAAATATGGAAAACTAAACAAATACGAATTCGAGTGCAATTACTATATGTTTTAAACATTGAGCAGGAAATTCATGAAATTAATAAAATTCAATATATAACTCATAAGTCCCAAGCAAGAACAGTTTAGAATGCAAATAAACATTTAAAATAAGAAAATAATACAATTTAATATTATACCTGAGCAGGAAATCCAGCATTTCCATTGCCGACAAACAGGATCAAGACGATTGCTGAGAGTAACAGAAAAAGATACAGCGTCAGAGAGAGTAAATAAATATTACTACTACCCTCTTTCGCCATCCATTTCTGAATAAACTGCAATAAGAAAAGCTGATATTTTATAATTAAATATGGAAAACTAAACAAATACGAATTCCAGTGCAATTATATGTTTTAAACATTGAGCAGGAAATTCATGAAATTAATAAAATTCAACATATAACTTATAAAGACCCAAGCAAGAACAGTTTAGAATGCAAATAAACATTTAAAATAAGAAAATGATACAATTTAATATTATACCTGACTAGAAAATCCAGCAATTTAAATTGGAATGAATTTCAATTCTAAGATTTTTGAAGCAAAATGAAAACATCTTTGAAAACTAACGGTCACCTCAAAATCACGAGTTATGAAAATTAAATTCATGTACAATCCTAAAATTTTTGACTTTTGCAATCAAAATATTCTCCAAAAAAAAAAAAAACAATTCTATTTTCTAACCTTATGATTTTTGATAACAACAGCAACAATTCTATTAACTTAAAATAAATTCAAATATAACTAACCAACTTTTTTTATAGGATCGAAGCCAATCCACCTGAATGCATTTTTTTTACAGACATACAAAACAACACAACTTAAAATAATAAAAGAAATTGTTTGAGATTGAAATGAACGGTTAAGCATGACATAGAAAAAAATGCATTTCCTCTCCCAAAAAACAATTAATAAGAACTTTTAAAGCATTATTAAAAAACTTTTTCAGTAAATAAAAGACAAAACACACACACAATACAAACTTTCTAATAAGTTGACTATTCAAATCGTAGAACAGGACAACAACACACTTTCATAAATTTATACGTTGCAGTTAACAGCTTTCGCTGGAAGTTTTCAAAAAAATTTCATTCTGCGCATGCGTGATCGTTTCGAGAGAAGAAGGGACTGTTTCAGAGAACGTCACACTGATACATCGTGGAGACGTTTGAGTGTTACATCGTGGAGACGTACTTTTTAAAGCGCAATGTGATGTGACGAGAATGAGACATTGCGACGTCGCCAGAACATTGCTGAGACTAAGTGTGCTATCAGGGTAGTCGCTTAGTTTCCCGATCCTATTTATTGAAATGATGCATAATAAAAATTATGAAAAAAAAAAAAAAACACCAGAAAGAAACTGATTTTTTTCTTTCTTTTGGGCAAGGAAAAATGTTTACTTTTCGTCAATAGCCGCACAATATGCTTTAAAATGAGGGGTAAATCACGGAATTTAATAAAGAAATGAGGAAGATCTGGCGTGGTGACCAAAAAACAGGATACAGAAAGAAACATATAATATGAAATTTATATTGGACAAAACTATTTAAGTCACTAGTACACAGATTCTAGTTAAATCCAAATAAAATTGCTTACTCACCCGCTTCTGTAATATGAAAATGCTTGTGTAAACATTCATTTGCGGCTCACAACTCCATTTTACCAACCACTGGAGCAGAGTTTAGGAGTATTAATGAAAAATGAATGATACTACTCTTAATTAATTTTACTCATCTTCAAAATAGCTGCTCAACAATTAAGTCGGAGTTGAATTTAGCTTTTCAAATTAAATATTCTTAAATAATATCAGTGGTGCAAGTGCTGCTCCAATTGCGCCACTCTGCGCCAAATGAAGAATCTTGCGCCATCCTGCTCCCAAACGCACTTTTTGATCGAAATTGCGTCTGACTGCGCCGAAACGGCCGTTTTTCTCGCGAATATCGCGAAAAAGTGGCATAACTTCTGCTTTTGCTAACCGTACGTTATGACGGTTGCTATGGCGATATTCTGAACATGTGCGTCGCGAAAAATATTCTCCTTATCTGAACTTTCAATCCTTTTGCATCTTGCAAAATTTTTGATATTTTTCACAAACCAAAATTATTTTGACATATGCTACCTCACCTTAACTTATTTCATGTTTTATTTTGAGAAAAAAGTAATTTATTTTTCGAAGCATGTCAACATCTAGCATTTACGTCGCGGACGAAGCTTCCTATGTTGAAGATTTCAATCCAAATGCATCTTGCAAACATTTTAATATTTTTGACAATAGATACCTTCCATTAGCTTATTTTAGCTTATATTTTGAAAACAAATAATTTATTTTTTTCTATTTATATACCTATTAATTTTAGTATGCTTGATTTTAATAAGCATTAGGTTATCCATTGCTTCATTTTTTGGAAAACAATTAAAACAATCAAGCACATAATGTTTAATTGTGGCTTTCTTGTCTCTGAAATTTGAATTAAGTACAGTGAAACATTTTGCTGTTCACCTATTGAAGTTACATCTAGTATTTTTAAACTAAAACTAAAATTTAATAATAGATAATCAGTGCTTAGTTAAAATACAAATATATTTCTGTACCTCAATGCAAAAACAACCAATGTCAAAATTCGTCAAATTGAGATATACAGGTCCAAAGATTCAAGTCTCCATAGGAATGTGTTAGATTTGGTGTCTTAGTTTCGCTCCACTGCTAAGGCGGTTTGTTTTAAAACATTGGTTGTTATTGTATATGACAGAGGATACCTTTCTGTCTCCATTACGATAAAAAACTAAAAACATCAAATTTTGACATTGGTTGTTCTTGCATTAAGATACAGATTTAAAATTACTATAAATGTATGTGTTTATCCCAGTCACATAGTATCTTATTCGAGCCTGCTCCTAAACACAATTCTGCGGCTCCCAAATGGTATTTTCCCTGCTCCTGAAGATGCTCCCAAACCACATTTGGCCCCTTGCACCCCTGTAATATAATATTTACATCTTTTTTTTTTACTAGTTTCACATTTTTAATCCTAAACATTTCATGTATTTTCCAGAATTTCTTTAAAAAAAAATCATTTTCTTACCAGCAGCCAATAATGAAGGAGAGTCGGACATAAGGTCCATCGGACATAAGATCCTCGGACAGAAGGTCTCCATTTTTTGACAGCTAAGACATAAGGTTCAGTTTTCTGAGGGTCCAATGATAGAGGCTGCGGTTTACATCCCTACCTCTCTATAGCATAAAAAACATCCACTGGTAATTGTGATTGCGAGTTACTAAGACGTGTCAGGACCAGTAACGCGTAATAAAACTTAAAAATAATACAATTTCAACAACGATCAAAATACATAAAAAAATTTGCTTTAAAAAACGAATAAAAAAATAAATAGATAAAAAAATGAAAGAAATAATCTAGAAAAAAAAAAGAAAAAAAAAAAAAAAAAAAAAAAAAAACCAGGATTCATAAACATGCGAGGGCGCCGCCTGTAACTGATTCTACTGACCCCTTTTGTTAACACCACAGTTTGATTGCTTTTCAAAAATAGATTGAATATTTAAATTCATTCACAATTTTACAGCATGATTTCATAATTCTTACATATATTTGAGAGAAATTAAAATTGTCATCTGGGGCTTATTCTATTATTCCTCTCGTGCTCCATTGCATTTCATTGTTAATTTTTTCAACACAACCTGTCCATAAACAGGCTTTCGCTGAAAACATTACTCCCCCTCCCCGTGCTGAAATGCTCCCGCGACCCCCAAAATGTCGGTGATATCCAGGTAGCCACAGTCCCCCGGGAACATTAGGGGATTAGCAGCTGCCCCTATTGTTGTCCTCGCCGTAGGGGGGAATGGGGTAGGCGAAGGGAGGTTTAGAAAACTGAGTCTTTCTTTCTTTGTGTGAATAGTTGAATGTGGAAAAAAGTTAAGTTGGCGAGATCTGGCGACTTAACTTGCATCCATCAGGGTTACCCTTTCGATCTGCTGCATTTCATCAGAATTGTGGGGTGAAAAATTACTATTATTTTCTTGCTATTTGAAAGTAAAAATAAAGAGCAAACCGTTTGTTTTGCCTTTTATATTAATAATAAAAAAGAGTTCGCAATCACAATTGTAATACAGCATTTTTTCTTTTCATATTTTTTTTAAAAAAATGATTGTTTCTAAGAAAAACGAAAGGAAAAAAACTGCAAAGCAGAATAATTGTTTCTACTGAAGCATGATTGTTAGAAAATCCGAGAGCAATTATTAAATGGCGAAACATATGGGCTAAAATTGTTAAAACGATAAAAATAAAAAACTTTTTAAAATATTTCTGTACAATGTCAGTTTCATAAGTTGAGATAAAATTTTTCACGACTTAAAAACGGTTACAATTGGGTAACAGTATAGCAAGTTTAAGAAATCTAACTTTTTTTCCCCTACAATGTTCGCAAATATATCTCAAAATCATTCCAAAACAAAAGGAGAGCTTCATGAAACAATAATTAAAGTGTATTAAAATCGTATTGCACTTATTTATTTTGATTTTTATGCCTAAAAGAAAGACCTGTGATAAAAGATAACGCGAGATAAATGATATTACTTGCTTTTTGGTTCAATTACACTCGTCAATTATATTTTTTGCTGATAAATTGGAAATTGTTTCTTTATTTGATTTCATTCCGAAAGAATAATAACGGATCCCGATTTATGATAACCTGCGCGACTTTTTGTATGCGATTTTACAATAACATTAGCATATTATTTTTCGATGGCCTGATTATATTTTCTCTGTAAATTAATTTTATATTGACATTGGGAAATAAAAGGAAAATTGGTCCTTTTTCCTTTCTTTTTTTTCGGGGGGGGGGGGATCTTGTTTTTGAAAAAATGTATTTATTTCTCCAACTTGAAATAGTTTTAATCAGTAATGCGTGTAATCAATAAAGTGACCAATTTTCAAAAAATCTGGAGGAAATATGAATTTTCTTTAGTAATCAAAGGTTGGTTTCTGACTTCGCTTTGGCTTCACATTTCTCTCTTTATTGTTTGTATGAGTCGCATTTAGCGACCACGTGATCCATTGCGTCATAGGCAGTAAAATTAACTCTGGAGTTTAATATTACCGTCTACTTTATTCGCGTGTCTAAATACAGTGCTTATTTTGTTGATCAACATTTTTTTTTCGTCTTTTTATAATAAATATATTTTAAATTTATTACTATTGTTGATTAAATTTGCAATAATTTGATTTACTTTTATTGTTTTTTGCCTTCGACCAATCTCTCTCTATTTTTTTTTAATTTTATCCTCGGGTTTTTGGAATTGGTTTTCCGCATTCAAGAATTAAACAAGAAATCTAGAAATTAAGTATTTTTGTGTTTAAGACAGGTTAGGCGACCACCCTAAATTAAAAAAAAAAAAATCTGTTTTGAGGCATTTAGATAGTCCCAATATTATTCTTTCTAAACTTGGAAAAAAAATTTAATCAATGAATTACTTAGAAAACTAGAAGACATTTAATGAATGCAAATGCACTACCTTTAAAGAAATTTATTTTGTCTTTCTTAGTTTTCTAAATAATTCATTGATTAAATTTTTTTTTCCAAGTTTAGAAAGGGGAACTTGGGGGGAAAATTGGGACTATCTAAATGTCGCAAAACACGTTTTCGAAGTTTTCATTTACGCAAACAGTTGTGAGGAAAAATATTACTAAAAACATTTGAAACTTGGCAAATATGGTAAATGGTTATATTGCTGTGATAAAAAGGTCTAAAAGCTAGTGTAAATGCAATATGTGGGTTTTAAACAATGATGTACTAAAGTTATGTGTCAAAAATCACGCTTTTTTGGGGAAGGAGGATGTGAATCATTTAACTGTAAATCATGTTTTTATATGATTGTTTCCAATTTTGGAGGGTCATATACTTTTGCGGTATGTAACAAAGAGATAAACACATTTTTTTTTCTTTTTTTTGTGTGAAGAAGTGAGCACTAAAAGTTTTCAGGAAACTTTTGGTTTTTGTAGGAAAAAGTGACTTTTTACTAAAAAAAGACCTTTACAAATTTTTTTTTTTTTTTGAACAAATGAATTGTCAAAATTGGTTTTTTTATATCGTATTAAGTAAAAATTTAAGCTTTGGAAAGGCGTAATGAGTATTGAAAAAAAAAAAAAAAAACCCTTAAGACACATTCTAGACATAATGCATGATTGAAAATATTAAAAATGAAATTTCAACTTTCACTCTAAGAATAGACATACTAACCGCCAATCTTGTCGAGAAAATCGCTAGATACGTACAAACATTTAGAAACAAACTTCCAGTCTAGAGAACAACTAGAAATTCTCGAATTTTAAATTTTCGGAAAAAGTAGCGTTCTGAAATTTTCAGAGGATAAAAAAAACAAATATAATTCAGCTCCTGATGAACAGCTTCAATCTGACTCTATACAGTAAGCTTTAATTTGATTTGATATTGCTATTTTTTTCAAAGCCAAAGATGCAAAATTTAAATTTTTTATTTAATTTACATACTTTAATTCATATACATTTAGTTCGAAGATGTTAAATGTATAGTATTTTAGGTCGTTTTACATGAGTTTGTTCGTTTGCAAGTAATAAATAAGCTTACGCAATTTTAGTGTGTTGTGAGCAATCTAAAGCTATCTCTTAGCATCTGCTTTAATTTTACCACAATTTAAATAAAGTTCTAAAAAAAAAACATAACACAACCTTTCGTACCGAAATACGAAGGTATTTTTCCAATACTGTGCTCGTCTCATCAAAAAAAAAAAAATCTGGATTACACGTAACGCGTGGCATATTGTGCCACGTGCTGCGTGCAATCCAGACTAAAATAACAGCAAGTACGGGGGGGGGGGGTGGCGGGGGAATCCAAGAAAAACTTATAAAAAAATAAAAAAAAGTTGAAACTGTTCATTGTTTTAAAAATGCGGTTCACTGTTCGCCCAAGATTTCGACGGTCGTTTGTTTGTGGTAAATATGTGCGCGTCATTTTAGTCGTTATGTGCAATCCGAAGCAATCTATTAGCATCTGCTTTTAGTTTACTACATTTTTAATCAATTTTAAAATAAGAATTAGTGCACAGCCTTTCAAAGTGAAGCACGAAGGCATTTTTTCTAAATAATGAGTAATCAACCTAAAAAAAAATCTTGATTACACGTAGCACGTGGCCTCTTTAATACGTAGGAAAATAAGCTTCCTTACTTTCAGTTCTTTTTTTTTTCCTTTGTTTCTTTTTAAACAACTCTATTATAATGACAGCAATAAAAACGCTGTTCTGACTGAAGTTTATTTAAAATTTTAATACTTTAATGCTAATATCCAATTAACAGTGAAAATTAAAGCACTGCTCCCTAGATTTGAAATTTAGCACCGTATTTTAAGGGGAACAAAATAAAACAATGTTAATTTTGTTGTTGGTTAAAAACATTCATTCAACAATGTTTAAATATTATGCAAATGTTTTATTTTTCGACTTATGCCGCGCTATTTACTATTTCATTATTATATTTTCTATACAATTTTATTAATACTTCTTTTTGTATTAAACTTCTTCCGATTTTGGAAATACTTCTAAAAATTGTTGCCTAATACTAAATTTGAAATCTAAAATCTTTAATCAGGAAGTTTTAATTATAATTTATTTTATCAATAGCTCAAAAACTACTCTACAGGATTCTGCATTTACTCAAAGGTTCAGCTTTCTTCTTCTTTTTTCTTTTCTTTTTTTTTGTTTTTGTTTTTATTATAATTGCCTGATTGAATGCTTTACAAGGTTGTAATATCCAATTCATTATAAATATTTAGTACTAGATTTTTTTTCCTAAATTGTAAAAACAAAGTTTAAATACAGCTACTTGTGAGAGGATACAAAGAGATGGGGCAGCATCAATATGTATTCGGATTATTAGTGTACAATCTATAAATGAATATTTGTTTATGTATCGCATCTATATTAATTGGTGGGGAGGGGGGATTGTCTTTTGAGGGAAAATACGAATTTTCAACATAACCTGGGCATCGCTTTAACTTAATCGGGTCCTCAATATAAGCAATTCAATGCTTATTTCCTGTACAAAAATATATTCTTTGTTTTACCGAAATTATGCCTTCATACGCGCAGTTAACACTTCATTTATTTCCATTGTCTAAATGCTCATCTATAAATCCACGGAAATCATGTCAAGAATATGGGTGGGGGGGGGGAGGTGTACTTACAAGAATTGCATTATTAACACTATTTTGTGAATTATGTTCCCCTCTCCCTGGCCGTACTGTAATACAATGAATAGGAGGGGGGGGGGACATAATGCCTGATAAGTCAAATACTTCTTTGCGCTTAATGACATGAGCTTTAAAACACACTGTACTTTTTTTTTTTTTTGATTACAAAAGTTCAAACGAATTATCGGCGGCACGTGATATTGAATTTTATTGTAATGAATTTCATGTGTTTAAAGTGAACAATATGCAAAACATAAGAACTTAGCACCATTATAATTAGAAATATTCATATTATTTTTTCCAATATTCAGCGGAAGTTCAAACTGTTTGCTTTCCTACTTATCGTAGTTATAACTTTTTATTAGTCTCGTTCCAGAAAGAGCGCCCCACAAGTAACAGCACGTTGTTTTGGCGTCGTTCCATCAAATGTCTTTTATCGCTTACTTGGCGTAAAGCAATAATTTTTCCTACGATGGTGGTCAAAAATGGCGGACAACTGGTCTTGCTTTCCGAATTTTGAACGCTCCACGGGGGATGCATTCAGTGATCGACACAATGGGATTAGGGTTTTATCAGCATGGCAAACTGGACTACACCAAAATGTCCCCCCGTCTGAAAAGACCCTCGGCCTCTTCGAGCGCCGTGAGCCATCGTATGGCGACGCCCCGCGTTGGCGACGTATCGCCCCAACAGTGGGTAAAACTCTTTTGACTAAAATTGTTTCGCCAAATGATATCCTAAATGTTGGCTTTTCCCGTTTCAAATCTTTGACCGTCGATGGTCGAAAAGTGGAAGCACTGATTTGTTCTGAAGTGTCTAGTCTTGTGCGAAGCTATAGAGTCTTTGGTCGGACTGGGAATGAAATTCGGCGCGGGCATCCAGAGAAAACAGGCGCCTCTCCAATTATATTAATTAAAAATGACATTCGTTATTAATTAATTTTTAATTAATTTCAAGAAACATAATTAGTTGTTAAAATATTTCATAATTTATACATTAAGCTGAATAATTAGTAGCATGGACTAATCAACTAGTTATTAAAAATAAATAATCTAAAAATGAATTTAAATAAAAACCTAATATTTTTAAAATTCAATACAGAGCATTATTTTCAACAAATATATTTCTTAAAAATAATTAATTTTATTTTTCCTTAAATAATAACGTTTTTTTTTTTTTTTTTTTTTTTTTTTTTTTTTTTTTTTTTTTTTTTTTTTTTTTTTTGTTTTGTCGATGACTTAGCCGAACTAGATAACTCCATGGATCCTTATAACTGCTTTTGCGATTTATTGGATGTTATCGTCATAAAGGTTTACAAGTGATGGCAATACACCAATTTCTCTCAGGTTCGCGCTTATTGCTGGACACTCAAAGATATGACAAGGTGTAAGCAATTACAACAGTTTCTGTACACCCTTCTATCCTCTCCGTCAATCTTCATGCCCCTGTGATGGCCGGTTCTCAGCCTGGTTATAGTTTTTGTTATTGATCGATTTGTATTTATTTCACAAAGCTAATTACATTGATCAGGGACTTGTAAAGCATTTTTTTCTAAATTTTATTAAGCGACTTTAATATAAATTGCTAACTTACTTGTATCATATATAAAACTGACTAATTGTTTTACTGTTAGCGTTTAAAGATGGATAAATCAGCTCGTACACTACAGTTTTTTCGCAATTTCTCTAGGAAATGAATTTTGAAAGCGTAACTTAATTTTTATTACGTTCATTAAAAGTAATTGAAAAGAAACGTTATTAAGTTCATTATTAGCAAGTAATCAGCACCTATTTAAGATGTTTACTTTTTGTAGTTTTTCACTGTTTTTTTTCTTAATCATTGATCGCTAATCTTTTACAAAGGAGAGCCTACGTATCCCCTTGTCCCTCCTTCCAAGTTCATAGTAAACTCTACTTCAATATTGAAAAGGGAAATAAAACTGCTTACAATTTTGGAACTTACACTCCGAGTCATCTTCAATGGCGGATTTGCCATGTCATAAATGTCGCAAGTGCTTGGAGCACCCATGATCGTAGTGGCCCCAAAGGAAATAAAAAATGCATTAGATAAATGTTTTACATTGTCCTGTGATAGACAAAGATTCCCTCAAAAAAGCCTTGCGACGGGCCCGCAAGCCTGTAATTCCTCCACTAGTCATCTTGTAGATCACTGAAAATCGTGGCACATCTTAACCAAACATTATTCGACAAAAAAATTAAGCTTTGACCTAAGAATGATCAATATTGTTATTGGCGAGCAATATGTCTGCTATTGAAAAAAAATGGGAGGGGGGGGGGATTTAACTTAAATTGGGGAATGTAATTTTGACACTATGACATGGAACGAAAAAGGAAGCTCAAATATTTTATTTATCTTGATCAAATATATTCCAGTTATGTAATAATTGCCATGTTAATATCTCTGATAGAAATAGTTGCTATTTATTATGTTATTCGCATCGGCACACAGGCACACATTAAAACTCGGTGAGACTTTAAAAGTACTAAAAGTATTACATAGAAATTTTGAATCTCGAAAGGTGAAATAACAACTGAAATTACCAAGAAAGAAATAAAAGATGACTTAATAACCTCTATAGGCAGATCGTATTGGGTAAATAAGGAGAAAAATGTGTTACTAATTTGCATAGTAGTCAAGGGCGTCTATAAGGGGGGGGGGCAGGGGGCCTGGGCCCCTCCTAAAATCAAGAAGTAAAAGAAAAAGCATAATTTGATTGGCGTTCGTTTAAAAAAAATGAGATTTAAGCTCCAAAGCTACAGGGAAAAGCAGCCGAGCTAGAAGTGTCCAGCAAGTTTTAATATCTTCATTAGTGGTGAAATGAAAAATTGCATTCTCTCTAGTGCCGGATTTTTAAGGGGAAATTCGAAGCCTGTGTTCTGGGTGGACATTTCAGAGGGCAACAAGTTTAAGTGTGACTCAAAACACGGAATCAAAAGGGGATCATGACTCTCCTGACGGGGCCAAAGAGTTTCTAAAATCTCACTTTTAGATCTTTAGTTCTGGAAAAATTTCCAGGTGAGAGGACTTGATTCCCTCCGCTCTCCAATGTCACAAAAGAAAACTAAAAATTGTAAATTTCCGTAGCAGTGCTCCTTACCCGCCTCTTCTCTAATAATTTGATCAGCAATTTCTCAAATCCGGTCACTTTTTAACGTTTTTAAAGATAATCTGCAATTGTGTTTTTAGGTAGGGGACAGGGGCGACAAATAAGGGGAGCAAGAGGGACGGTTGCACTCCCAAATGTTTCCCGCAGAATAATAAAAAACAGGGACATTCAATTTATATTTTCCACAAATCAATGATGGGTGTGTGAACTGTGAACGCGATATAGGTTTTTATTCCATCAAACTCTAAAATGAATACAAAAAGATTGAAACTCATTCTCTTGATGCGCGCAAAATAAATTTAAAAACTTTGTCAATTTTTAACAAAAGCTGATGAAACTCGAAACTTTTTCCTCTAGATTATTTCAAAGAGAAAGGAATCGGAAACACTTGTTTTCCAACTCTAACATAAGCACAACAGAACAAGAAAGTATTTTACTCTTTGACTGGATATTGATGAAAAGCAAAATTTTCTCTTGTTCTTGTCTCCAAGCATTGTAGATTAAAACTTAACCAAAAGTTAAAAACTAATTTCTACCATGTTGGCAATAGCTTATAGCTTTTCTTGTAACGAGCTATAGCAGTGTTATAGCTCGTTACAAGAAAATTAAATCTTTGGACATAAAAACTTAAAGTGTTTTAATTACTCTAATTTTTCTTAATATAAAATTATTTTTAAGACCTTTTTATGCCAACCAATAGGTATTTTATTTCATACTGAGGTATTTTATCTTTAAAAATCTCGCCCCCTCAAATAAAATGGTGAAATGCCGTCCCTGGTAGGAGAGCGCTTGAATGTCTCAATAAAAAGTTGTCACTATATTTACATAGGAACCAAAAAATGTATTTTTAAATTGAAAAATATTTAGGTCTGCTGGGATTACCTTGAAGTTTCAAGGTTTTAGTGAAAACGATGATTAAAAAAATGTATAAATAATGTGTAAAGCAAAATAATTATTTGAGCGGAAAAAGGGACCAATCTCGCCATTTCAAAGCGCTGTACTTCAATGTTTTTTACTATCAATATAATAATAAAAATTATTCTGCAGAATGAGTAAATATTCTAAAAATATGACTGACTAGCGAAAATGTGAGGTTTTTCATAACTATTTCTGGTAACCTAAAAGTTAAATTGTAGCTGAAATGCATTTTTTATCGATAGATTGCTCTTAAGTACTCCATTTTTGCACTTAAGTAATTATTTTGGCTTTACGCATAATTTATACATAAAAAAATCGTCGTTTTTACGAAAAACCTTGAAACTTCAAGTTAATTCCGGCGGACCTAAATATTTTTCAATTTCAAAACAAATTTTTTTGGTAACTATGTGAATACAGTGACAACTTTTTATCAACTTAAAATTTTGAATTTCCAAAAAAAAAAAAAAATCGTGATACAACCTAATGTACATACGACTTAGAATTAATTGTGTTTTTGAACACAAATCGTTGTAGTTTTTGAATTAAATTGACAAGATTAGAATAAGTATATCAACCAGTTTTAATATCTCGACAGCGGAAATTAGTTACGATCTGCGACTGTCATTTGATATCTTAGTGGAAGAATCATATTGCGGTATCTCATAATATGACCTAAATTAAAACGTTTGCTAAATCATTTACCGATATGCTTCCCATTTACTTACATTTCTTCCAAAACGAAAAACATATTCATTTGAATTAAATAGGAAATTAAAAGAAAAACGGAATCATTTTTTTTACCTACTTGATGAAGAAAAGAGCAACTTACATAAGATCCAAGGACAGGAAATGCATGACGGAGAGAAGTTTGGTGTGGATGCCAAGGGCCAAAGGGAGGGGGGCATGGGGATCATGACTCCTCTCTTAAGCAGCTAAATACAGCCTAAAACTGCATTTTAGGGGCTTATAGTTAAAAAAAACCGCCAAACACCCGCGTTTTAGCGCGAAACTTGCACTGTGAGACTGCGACATCCCCCTTTCCGAAAATGACCACCTCCTGAATCAGAAGCTGGATGAAGCCCTTGGTGGATGCAGAGGTTACGACGGGAAAAACTTCCCTTTTCTTTCAACGAAAACGCCTTTCGTTCGTCCGCATGCCCTAAAGTTCCCGCTAAAAAATTTCACCCCCACACCGAAACCGGTTACACTAATTAAAACCGCCTCATACAATGGTGACTTGCGACGTAGTTCGCCTGAGACAAACCCTTTACCCCCAGGAGATGTCTTTTCGTTTCTTCAATCAGTCGTCCTCGTCCAGTCTTATAGATTCTTTATACTCTCATTGCAATGGCTTCTTCGATTGCAGAAATTTCGCACATTCACACGAATAAATCATGTCCTGCATTTTTGCGTTTTTTCTTAATACTATAAAAAAGTATCAATGAACGAATGTGATATCCTTCGCCTTAGAATGTTAGAATTAAGGTAGTTAAATAAGCGAAATATGTTTTTTTTTTTGGTAAAAATCTCCTATTCTAACTTTACTCCAATGTTAATGTTAATATATGGTATTAGCTTGTTCTTAGCGAACAAGAGAAAATTTAACATCTGATATTCAAAAAAAATAAAATAATAATCAGTAAATAAATAAATAAAAACTATTCAGTGGGGAAAAAATTCTATCCTTTGCGGGGGAGGGACTGCCCCAGTGTTTCTTTCAGGCATCTCTCTGGGGGGGGGGGGCACTGCCCTCCCGGAGAAAGTCAACTGCCCCCCCCCCCGAGGAAAACTCAGTTTGTACTAATATTCAAAAAAATAAATTAATTACAGTAAGAAGAATAAAAAAATAAGCAATTAAATGTTTAACAAATAAATATAAAAGTATTAACGAAAATTTTAAAACATACATCATGGGGATGGGGGGGGGGGGCATCAAAGGTAGCCTTCAATTGAATTCTAGAATGCAATTTTGGGAAACTACTGGGGGGATTTGAACACCTTCTTTTCCCTTGAAGTTATTTAAAATCGCCTACAGTTTTTTTCGGGGGGGGGGGGGACTTTCAGGGAGAGTGCTGAGCTGCATCAATTTTCATAATGTTATAAAAGATAGTCTACAAAAGCGTTTTTAGGATATCAATTTTTCAAATATCAAACTCCATCCGTTTACACAGCGTCGTCAAAGATATGGCTTGAAATCCATTAATCATGACTTCAATTTCGAAAATGTTTTTGAAGAGAATATCAAATCGCATTCCTTTTCCTCTACTATTATCAAAGATTGTCGACAATTGAATTTTATAAATAAAATTATAAAGTTTTCGAAGGGGGGGGGGTGCATCGAGACCCAATTCTTGTCTATTTTTTCTAAAACATGGCTTGTAATTGCATTTTCTGGTATTTCAATTTTAGAAAATTCTGGGAGGACAGTCTGTGGACCCGTTCCCTTTCCTTAACGTCTAAAATTGGTTTACTATTGGGCTTCCAGTACTTAAATTTCGAAAATTTTAAGAAGGAAAATCCTAAATCCATCTTTTTCTCCAATTAATCAAAATGCATCAAAACTGCCTTTCAAGATTTCACTTTCAAAAATCTTTCCACGGTACCACAATCTTCAATTTCGTTCAATTTCATTTTCCTGGGATTCCCCCTGCCAAACCCTGTCCATTTCTCTAATGTCACCAGAGATGACCAGCAGTTGTGGTATTAGTCTATCAATTTCAGAAACATTCTGGGAGCCTCCTCTCCTCTAAATCTAAAATTGACCTACAATTGTGTATCTAGAGCTTAAGTTTCGAACTGCATCATAACTCAACATAACTTCATCAAAGATCGTCTGTATTTGCGCATTTAGGGCTTCAATTTGAAAATTTTCCTATTTCTCTTCGTTTTTAAAACATGATTCATCCTATGCGTGCTCTTCATTCATTTGAGTAATAATCATTTTCTAATTTGAGAAACTGAATACACTCTTTGTTTCACAACAAAGATCTATACAACTATGTGTTAAAAAAAATGAGGGTCACCAAAACCTCATATCGCTCCCCACCCTTGTCAAGTATATTTGACTTCACGATAGACGACAGCATTGTTTCATTATGAATTATAATGGTCTCAGTTTTTTTATCTTTTGCCCTTTTATGGGAACGGAATAAGGAAATTATTTAAGAAAATTAAGTGTTTAAACCTTCCCAGGGAGCACATGGGGATTTATTTAGGGAAGGGTCAAGCCAATTATTAAGGCAAATTTACAAATTGATAATTCAAAATGTTAAAGTTTTTATTGAGAGAAGGTGGCTTTCAATTTATTTCGGAGGGGAGAGAGGTGGTCCACATCCACTCACTTGTCAACTACGGATTTAGCTTTTGGTTTTGTGGGAGGTCATTATCAAAAAAAAAAAAAGGGGGGGGGGTGCAATTTTAGTGCTCAAATGGGGGTTGGGCAAATTTGTCGAAAAAAGTCCCCGAAATGCAATTTTAGGCCAGCCCTATCATCCCTCCCCTCCGGATTCTCCAAGTGCCCCCCCCCCCCCGGGAGAAAAATATCTGAAAGAAACACTGGACTGCCCTCCTGCCAAATCCTCTATTTGGTTCCATCTAGTCAACCATACAATTTCAGCCATTGGCGAAATCAATTTTAACTATTTGGGGGCCCTTAAAAAGCAGCGGGGCCTAGTCAGTAATCAGGCTCTGTAGACCAGGCCTCTCAGGCCTTTCTTTAAATCAGGTCGTGGGTGTAAAAACGTGCTGCGTTTAGTTACAGTTGGTAATTTCTAAAACCAATCTTTTCGTGTTTTCGATTTTAGTTTGTTTTTGGGCTCTAAGGTCCTATGGCATCACCTTCAAAAAAAAGTCACACATTGTTTCCTTGGTCAGGTTAGGGGGCCCCAGATGTTTTTTACTTGAATGCAGATAAAGATTCAGCCCAAACTGTGGTCAATAAATAGCGCGTCGAAAGTTCGGGAAAACTTGGATCGGACGAAGCAAGGCCCCTTCGTTTTTTTACTTTATTTTATTTTTTTATTTTTACAGCTTGAAGCAGTTTTGGCGTTTTAAGTACAGAGAGCGCCTTAGGCGCCGAAGCTTGAAGCAATATTGGGGTTTTACGTACGGAGAGCCTATAGGTGCCTTTGGTCGGTGAGAAGGGGGCCACTTGAAGCTTTGGAAGCGCCTCCTCAGGGGCGCCGAAGTTTGAAGCAGTATTTGCGTTTTAAGAAAGGCGAGTGACTAGGAGACATCGGTCGGGGAGAAGGGCAATTGAAGCTTTGGAAGCGCCAACTCAGGGGCGCCGAAGTTTAAAGCAGTATTTGCGTTTTAAGAAAGGCGAGTGACTAGGCGCCTTCGGTAGGGGAAAAGGGTACGCCCTCGGCGCGCCACTTGAAGCTTCGGAAGCGCCTCCTCAGGGGCGTTGAAGCTTAAAGCAGTATTTGCGTTAAAAAAAGGCGAGTGACTAGGCGACATCGGTCGGGGAAAAGGGGGCGCCCCTTGAAACTTTGAAAGCGCTTCCTCAAGGGCGCCGAAGCTTAAAGCAGAATTTGCGTTTTAAGAAAGGCGAGTGACTAAGGCGACATCGGTGGGGAGAAGGGGGCGCCATAGGCGCGCCCCTTGAAGCTTTGGAAGCGCCGAAGCTTGAAGCAGTATTTGCGTTAAAAGAAAGGCGAGTGACTAGGCGACATCGGTCATCGGTCCTTGCGAAGAGGGAGATTTCGGCGCGCCCCCCTGGAAACTTTGGAGGCTTCCCCCCCCCCCGGGGCGCCGAAGCTTGAAGCAGCATTGGCGTTTTTCGTACGGATAGCGTATAGGCGCCTTCGGTCGGTGAGAAGGGGGCGCCGGAGCTTGAAGCAGTATTGGCGTTTTAAGTATGCAAAGCACCTATAGGCGCCCCTTGAAGCTTTGAAAGCACCCTCTCAGGTGCCCCTGACTTGTTTAGGGAAACGCCTGGTCGTCTGGAGCAAGGCGACAAAAAAAAATCTATGGTTTTCAACAAACAAAAATTAATACAGAAAAAAGTTTGAAGTAAAAAAAAAAAAAAAACGTCGACGACTGTTGATCGGCGCTTTTCAGAGCGGCGCACCGGGCATTTGCCCGAATGCCCACATGGCCAGTCCGACCCTGCATTTATCTACCTAAATAGTTGTAAATATTCTGTTTTAACATTGAGCTCATTAATTTTTAAATTTTTATTGATACCAAAGAGTTATGATTTTTGTTCCTATACATTTGTTTAAAATATTAAACAATAAAAAGACTTCTAAATCCAGAAAACAGTAGGCAGAACTAATATTTGAATTAAAAACATATTCATTAAAAGAGCCTTTTTGAAATTATTTGGTAAAAATCAAAAACAGTATGCAATAAAAAAAATTTATTTATTAACAATGAATAAAAACTCATCGTTTGATCATTATAGGGAAAACAAAAATTAGTTTGTAAATAATATTTATGAATGTCAATTAACTTGAATTACCACTGTTATTTCTATTTTTTGTGTTGTATATTTTAAAGCTGTAGACAAATTTGCAGGTTTTAAAAATCACAACTTTGTATATCAATGAAGAAGTTATTTATAAATACCAACACTTTTACCAATAATTATCAGTAAAATGGCTGTTATAATTGCATTGAGGCTAAAATCAAGATATTTACAAATAACTTATTTATTATTGTACAAACTATTGCGAATTTTAAACCTGTAAATTTGCTTGCAGCTTTAAAACATATTTAAAACGCATTAAATCTAGAAAACATCGTTCTAAATATCTCTTATACATCTAAAAGATATAAAACTCACATCTATATCCAGTTATATTACATCTAAGAGATATTTGGATTTCTTATCTCATGGATATATATGAAATAACCATAGCACATCTATAAGCTATCCACAATATCCACTGGCTATCTCCAGCATATCTAGAACACGTCTTGATATTCGGAGGTCCGTGGTAGTTGAATTTCTTCAACCTTTTTACCTCTGGTGGATATTCATCTAGAGATTCGGATATCTCATAGATATACATGGCACTTGCCTAATCTCCAGTTCAAAAGCTAGTAGATATCTTATAGATAGCTTTTGGAGATAGCTGGTTGTCTGGGCAGCGACTTGCCCCAATGTTGACTGTCAAGCAGCTCACCATCTTCGTTGCCCCTGTGGGCACACCCCATCAACAGCGTCTCAAGCAAGCTTCGACTGCGTCATAGCACCGCACGTCTCTCCGCAATATTTCACTCCTTGTCGACGGAAGGCTATCTATACCAGAACACATTCTAATTTTCATCGGCCCGTCTTCATGTACTGCCCCCTCCCTTTCCCCCCTTCTTGTATACTATACGCTTGTAAATATTTGCAACATTCCACTGTTAAATGTTCTACTGGCCTAATCCACACAGTGTGTTTTAGTATTGTTAACTCCGACTATATGGAGTAAATGTCACAGTTTAAATTAATCACCATATGCTAAAAGTTCCCCATTCCAACTCTCCTCGTCTTCCTGTACAATTGCTAATATAACCTTCTGTGTAACTCTGTTTTTAATGAGAAAGTGTAAACTACTAACTTTATGTGATTATATGTTTCAATTATTTTATGTCTTTGTGTCATTATATGTTGTAAACGTTTTATGCTTCGTGTTACTATTTGTTGTAACTGTCGTATGTTTTTGTGAAAATTAGATATTGTAATTGCTATAATTGTTCAATAAAAAGCCTCGAGGATGCCGTATCAGGTGAAGTCACAACAATGACAGGTACTGTGGCCCCTCGAGGAGTGAAGTGAAATGTCAAGGTGTATGCAGCCTTATGTCAGTCGAATGTCAGGGTGGGCTCTACCTTTGAAGCATTAAATTGCTGGCATAGCAGTGTAAAATCAATCTGCATGCAAGAAGTGGTTGCTATTGTAATCCTACACACATTATCTTGACATTAAAATGGCAGGATACACTGATGTGACAGTGTAAAATTAGTCTGTATGCAGCTTTTGTCACCCCGCACACGTATTGTTATGCAGTGCAAAATCAGTACGTTTGCAGGGTGTTTTTTTTTTATTTATTTATTATTTCTTTGTTATTTTCGCTTCAAATTCAGGAAGTAAATTCCATTCTTTATTTTCATTTCAAATTCACGAATTAAATTTCATTCTTAATCTATTTCTGTTATTCTTCAATATTGATTATTTTTCCAGCTGAAGAATATTTTAAGGCTGACACATGATCGGAAATTCACATGAAGATATTTTTGTTTATTCTAATTGCAATTTAATTGTAGTTACTGAAAATGTCTACATTAACTTCCGATTAAACTTTACATCTTAAATCTGATGTTTCATTTTAGCTTGCAGACTTCAAAAATGTGTTAAGCACTTAGTTATAACTTTATTTATCTTAATTGATTTTTTTTTTGAATTTATTTTAATTGAATTTTTTAAGATTAATATTAATTCTTTTCTTCTTCTTCTTCATGTTATATTATTATTACTTATGCTTAATAGAAGTGGGTTTGATAAAAATATGGTGCAATATTTGATTTATTTTTAAATTTATGATTCTTTTATTTACTACAAAGACATAAAATGCCTAATTAGAATTAATTGAGGAACATTAATTGTACCGAGATAACCAACAAAAAATTTAAGTTACATTCTAGATTGATGTCAGCTTTAAAAATACTGTTTAGACAAAAAATCAATTTATCTTAAAGAATAACATCAATAGTTAATGGGGGGGGGGGGGTATAGTCTGGGAATAGTTTGTATGCTTATTTCCATGACCGAAATGCAGCACGTGACATTTCCAAACATTAACTGCCATTCTCCACTTTCTGCCCATTTAGTACTATACAAATACAAATGGGGCTGGTCCTAGTCAAATTAAAGACCCCAATGAAGATCAATGGCCCTCTTAAAGCTATCTACTCCATTGCTCCTTGCCGCCTCTTCCGGTAAACTGCTCCAAGTTCCCACTACCCTGCTAAAATAGTAATTTTTTTGAATTTCCAGATTAGCCTGAGATTTAAACAGCTTAAAACAATGACCCCTTGTCCTGCTTTCTGTGCAAAAATCTAACCCTGCAACATCATTCATTTTGATAAATTTAAATAACTGAATCATGTCCCCTCTGGTTCTCCTTTGCTCATGATCCAAATCTTGTTGCAGCTGATTTACTTGTTCGTCATTTTCTACAACCCCCATAAGTTTGACATCATCCGCAAAACAATTCATATTTCCAGAAACATTTTCATGAATATCATTCATAAAAATACTAAACAAAAGGGGACCTAAAACTGATCCTTGGGGAACCCGACTTAAAACCTCACTCCATTTAGAATGGTTACCCCTAACAACTACACTTTGTTTCCTTCCTGTCAACCAATTTCTAACCCAAACTAGAGTTTTACCTCCTATTCCTATATCAGCTAATTTACTGAGTAGTGCTACATGAGGCACCTTATCGAAAGCTTTTTGAAAATCTATGTAAACAACATCTACACACTTTTTGTTATCAAAGCCATGGTAACCTTTTCGTAGAAATGTAATAAATTAGTAGCGCACTATTTACCTTTTCTGAAACCATACTGCAAACTAGTCAACAACCCATTATTTTCTAAGAAATTCATAATCTTAATTTTTATCAATGTTTCAAAAATTTTACAAACCACTGAAGTCAGACTCACATGTCTATAATATCCTGCATTACCTCTAGACCCTTTCTTGAAGAGTGTGCCAGTTAATGTTAGTCAGTTTCCAGTCCTCTGGCACTATCCCTGAGTTATACAAAGCATTGAATATGTTAACAATAACGTCCACTAATTCCTCGCACATGTTACTAGAATTTTTGGATACATATTATCTGGTCCTGGAGCTTTAGTTGCTTTAATTTTTTTCAAATGAAGCACTACGTCCTCCCTGGAAAATACAAAATCTTCAAGCAATATAGTAGGTTGCGTCTTGCTTGTGTCAACTGTTGAGATACAGTTATCGTTAAAAACACGGAAAAAAAGTCATTTAGAACATTGGCAATATCCTATCATTCTGAATTAAATTTCCATGCTCATCAACCAGTGGCCCAATTTGACTATTTCGAACTTTCCCAGAATTTGCGTAAGCAAAAAACCCCTTTGGGTTCTTGTCAATATTATCTGCTAGCCTTTGTTCCAATTCTCTTTTCTGAAACCGTACCAAATACTTAAAACTACGTCTAGTCTCACAATACTGTTGCAGCCTATCTGCACAGTGACCAGTTTCTTTTAACCAATGAAAAGCAGCTTGCTTACGGTTTAGAGCATCCTTAATTTCCCTAGTGAACCACATAGGCCAAATTTTAGCGTTTACCCCTTTTCTCCTAGAAGGAACATAACCTCCAACTGTTTTTGCAATTTTTTTTTTCTAACTCAGTCCACTGCAGATTTACATCGCTATAGTCGAAAGTAGTTAGTGTTGTACCACTTACTATTGGCTAGGAACAGTCTAAGTCAGCCTTTCCCAATCTGTGGTATGCTTACCATTGGTGATAAGCCGAAATTAGTCAATAATGGCAGACATAAGAAATTAAAAAAAAAAAAAAAAAAAACAAAAAAAAAAAAAAAACAAATCATAGAAAGTTTCTTTAAAATTCACAAATGTTATACTACAGCAAAGCGCAGACAACCACAAATATCTGTTAGACATCCAAACAGGTCCACCACATGTCCCGATATCTGATGGATAGTTTGGCTGTCTGGTAGATATCCAGAAATATCCAAGTCATGGATATGGAGTTCTTTCAGATCTACAAGCTATCCAGACTCTTACATGTTTTGGATATGGATATTTGGAAAGCTAATGGATATCTAGAAATTTCCTAGTCTTGGATTTGGATATTCAACATATCTTCTAGATATTGGACTTCTACATGTTTTGGATTTAATGGATGACTCAGGCCATCTAAGATAGGTATTACTGGATTATTTTATGTTCATACCCCTGTGAGAGAACTGTGAGAAAAATTTAAAAGTTATAAATATTTTGCTTTAATTTTATTTCGAATAAGTTTGTCAAATCGAGAAATGACTGTAACTTCGATTTATTTTCTGGCGTGGCGCAGGAGCCGCGCGCTCGTTTGTTGACGACTTGGTGTTAATTTCGGCGAATTTCTTATAATAATAATAAATCATTTCATCAGATAATTATTCATATGTTAACAATATTGATTTCTTCTGTAGTTTTAAAAGCATTCCTTGAACAGTGGGCAACAAAAGGTAAGTGCTGTGCTTGTTTACATTTCGGCTGATCTTCAATGTGAATTGCATGCTTTAAGCCTTTTACTATTGCTAAATTATTGAAAAGTTTTAAAGTCTGCCATGCAGTATGCTCTGTCCATTATTTATGTGTTTGCTTTCTCTAAAGGTATTCAGAAACTGAAGGATTGTTTGTTTAATATGAGGGTTAAACTTTCGGAGCTTCGATTTTGCTCGTTTGCATTCGATGTAAATTATTTTAAAATTACTGATTTCTTTAAACGTGATAAGTCTAACCTAACAACTGAGACAAATATACAATTTTCCTTGTTTGTGCTGTGTAATTTTGCTAAAATTGTGTAAATTGTACAATCGTTGTGTGGAAATGAATGCTATAACTATGTGTAACACTTAATGTCTACCAAACCTATCATGTTTACCAATATCCAAATTAATCATCTCTTTTAAGCATATGTTCCCCGAAAAATATGCTCTCTTTAATAAACTTTCACTGTATATTGCTCCCAAATGGGTTTGCATTAAAACATTCTTGTATCAAATTGTTAGTACCTATAGACAAGAGTACGAATCTTGTTGCTCTGTATAAAGTGCAGTCAAAGCTTGTTAAAACAAACACCAAGGGAACTTTAAAATCAGTTCGTCTAACCCGAAGAAAAATACACTACAGACTACAAACCATAAAGCTGGGATCGAAATGTAGTTTGTCTTAGTAGTAATTCATTTTACGCGTGTTCAAATAAACAAAAGTTTTGACTATTAATTATCAGAATTTCAATTGATTGAAAATGTTGTTGTATAGGGAAACAAGATAAGATAATGTTGGTTTTGCACCAGTAGCATACATGAACTTAGGTGCGCTATCTCGCAAGATTTGTAAGTGTTCCCCCACTCCCCTTTTTAAGTATAAAAAATATTATTATTGCGTAACTTATAGTGCTTTTTCTGAATCGTACACCTTCAAACCTCTTGCCCCCCCCCCTTCCCTCGCCGCAGGAGCGCTATGTAAGCCATTGGCTTGCACTTCATATTAATATTCTGTCTCGGCATTTGCATAAATAAGACGTATCCTTTTATTGATTGCAATATTGTCAAGCTTGCCGGGCTGAATGTCGAGCCCCTCTCCACCTATAAAACTCATATTACTCTGATTTCGAGCAGAGCCGCTAGTTTCCCAGTGAGCTGACATGATCTTTTATTGACGAAGTACTCATTAATAAGCCATTATTTCTTCCTTTTTCCCCATTTTCTGAATATTACTACGTTCTGTGTAATTCATATTTTTATTACAGTTGGATTGATATTTGAAAATTTCTGAAAGCTGTTAATTTTATAATAATATTATATGAATTCAAGAAAACTCATAACAGTTATACTTTGAAGTTTACAAAATTCATTGTGTTTTGATATAGTTTTCAATAGTGCTGTACCAAATAGCATTTTGGCCCCGAATTAACTATTTGGTTAAACACTTAAGGATCCCTTAGAGACTTTAAGCTATTAATTTTACTATAATAAAAGTGTTAAAACATAAAAGAAAAGTGCTATTAATCAAGATGAATTTTAAAGAATATAAAAGCTATTCTAACTGTACCATGTTAAAAAATAATAATAAAGTCTAACAGCAGGAATGATGAATGTAGAGCTAAATTTTTCTTTGCATTAATTCTCTATAAGTGTAAAGCTTCTTAACTTGTATTTTATGACATGGTCATCAGATTTTTAATTAGTCAAACAGCAGTAAATGTGGTTGCATAACTAAATTTATATTCGAATACTCTCTTTTACATATACTTTATTTTCATTCATACTTATAAATATTTATTTTCCACTACTACTTAGCAGGGCCTGGTGGCAGAAAGTTGCCGACACAGCGACATTGTCGCAGAATCAGAGAGACATTGTGCAGAAAGATTTTTGTGGTTGGGAAGAAAGACTGAAAAAAATAAGTAAATAAAACATCCAGCAGTAAAACCATTCTGAAGAAGTCTTAACAGATTATTCTTCTTTGGAAACAATCTTAACTCCTGTTATTATTGTTCCTATTAGAATATTTTTAGTACTTAATGTTTGAAACATTAGAAGGCTAGCTGCATCAAAGTATCAAGAAAGAGTAGAAATATATCCGTAAGAGGATGAAAAATCATTGAACATTTTTAGTTGGACAGTAAAAAATACAGGTGAAATAATTTTTGTTATAACTGGGTGTTAGTTTTAAAAACCATTGAAGCTATGTAGTATTGATGTTAACTTTGTGAATATAATTAGCTTGTAATTACTATAAGACGTTTGCTTATACACTGCTCGACATTGAAAATGCAACACCAAGAAGGAGTGGTCAGAAATTCATGCAAATTTTACCGTAGACGCACGTCACTGAGTTATGCAAATGATATGAAATGCGCAGTTCTCCGACGCACGTGAAGTACGATATAAGAGAATGAAGTTGAAAAGTGGGCTATGTTCATGTTGGTTTTTCTGCCAGACTAATTATCAGAGAAATTGGGTTTTTGTCTCGAAGGATACGTGTGATAGGAGGAAATGCCACGCCGTCCTCAACGAAGACACTTCCAGCATATAGACGACTTTACAAGGGGTATGGTGATCGGACTGAGAAGGGGAGGTTGGTCCATACGTCAAATTGCAGCCGATACCCACATGGATGCAAGCACTGTGCATCGGCTGTGTCGGAGATGGTTGGAAAGAGGAAATGTAGCCACATTGAGGGGTGCAGGTGCAGCCAGAGTGACGTCAGACCGCTTGGATCGACGGATTCACCGACAAGCTGTGGCGGACCCGCAAGTCACTTGTACGTCGATTCTGCAGCACGTGCAAGGTACCCTGGATGTTCCTGTGTCGACCAGAACCATTTCCCGTCGACTGGTTGCACGTGGCCTGCAATCACGGCGCCCGCTAAGAAGAGTGCCATTGACCTCACAGCACAGACTCCAACGTTTGGAATGGTGCCGGACCAGAGCGACGTGGATGGCAGAATGGTAAACCGTAGTGTTCTCAAATGAATCCTGCTTCTGTTTGTTCAGCGATAGTCATCGCATACGTGCGTGGCGTCGACGTGGAGAAAGATCGAATCCGGCAATAATTGTGGAACGCCCTACAGCGCGACAACGTGGCATAACGGTTTGGGGCGCTATTGCATACAATTCCGTATCACCTCTAGTTCGTATTCGGGCCACTATGACGGCCCAACGATATGTAGATAATGTACTGCGGCCGGTGGCAATCCCCTACCTTCAGGGTCTGCCAAATGCAATTTTTCAACAAAATAACCCCCGGCCTCACAGTGCTCGAATCAGCCAAAATGCTCTACGAGGTGTACAGATGCTTTCCTGGCCACCATACTCTCATGCAGTGGCGGCGCTAGCTATGGGGCAGGGGGGGCAATTGCCCCCCTGTCGGAAACGTCTTGCCCCCCCCCCCCCATCGAGGAAAATTTCAAACTTTGTCGGGAAAAATTTTCCGACGATCAAATTTTCCGACAGAAATCTAAGTGCCGACAACTTTTCTGATTCCGACAGATCAGTAAAATTATTGCAATAAAATCATTCAACTGAAAAAACTTTATTTTTTCTTAAGATATTCTCATTATTTGACAATATATGCAATTCCAGACTAATTTCGAACACGAGAACCTTCAGGACTCTGACTACCATCGAGTTGCTGCCGTCGTATCTCTTTTGAATGAACGTAAGTTCTGCTGGCGAAAGTTATTTTTGTTCAAGTGGGAAAGGAAAATTTTCCCTTTTCTTTTTCTAACCAGAGATCCGCACCCGCAACTCGCCAGCAGGGTGGCAAGTGAGCTAGACCACCGCCTTCTTGAATACCCGGGCCTGTTGGCTAAAAACCAGTTTCGCCGTGACGTCACTTTAAGAGGCGAACGAATTCTCCTTTCTCCATTCTGCTCTACGTGCCTAGTCCTGCTTGTGATACAGCGAGAATGGTTGTTAGTGCGTGCACGTGGTTCTTTATTACTTCGGAAAAATTGCAATTATAAGAGGTAAGTGTATATTTTTCACTTGTAAAAATTCAGTATTATTTATTTGAAATAGTATGTGTGGTTTCATACGATTACTTTATGTGAAATGAGTTCGCCCCGTTTTCTATGTTCGAAATGTTTGTACCGTAGTCGTTATAGTTATTTCGAACGTTTATTATTTCGTTGCATAGCCATATGTCTAAAAGTCTAACTACATTTTTCAATAATTATTTGTTTGTGTATGCAGTGCAATGATTAATTTAGACATGGTCTATTCATTTTAGTTTAAATACAAATGTTTTACTCAGTAATTAACGTATAGTAGAGGCACCAATCATTCAGTTGGAAATTTAACTTCAGTACTTGGTTTTATTTTATCAAAATTTAAAATAGAGAATCTATTTAGGGTAACATCCTAAATTTATCTTCATTAAGTATCATTATTGATTTAAAATAATCAAAAAGAAAAAAATTCTACAGCAATCATACCATGAATAAAAATTCCATATTTACATCATATATTATCAATCCTCGTTTTAAAATGTTGTTTAATTGTTTTTTAATGTTTTTATTTTTCTAGCCAGATTTTCTTTAAAAAAAATGAACTAATAATTAAAAAAAAATCAAATCAGCAGCTATTAGATTATTATTGAATGGTGTATTTATAATATTCTTCACCAAAGCTTGTTTTTCTTATTGGTGCGACATAATAATACAATTTTACTGCAAGCATTAATCAAATTTTGTTGAATGATATACATATTTTTAAAAATGATCTCCTGTAGACTTAAATTACATGTCAACATAATTAGAAATAATGCTGCTTATGTTTTTAAAGTGCATAGTTTTGCAATTTTATTTGAGGTTAAAATTTTAAGGGATTCATCAATATAGCATGGACATCATAAATTTCATAAATTAAAAAATATTTTGAATAATGATTTCTTTTTCGACAGTAAGAAGTATTATTCGACAGTAAGACAGAAGAACTGTAATTTTAATTTACAGTATATATAACTTTTTATTCTTTTTTACGTAACAATCCATTTGAAATGGAGCAGTAAAACATTGAATTTGAAATCTCCTGCAAAAGAAATTCTTTAGAATTGAACTTTGTCTATATCTTCTTCGTGACTTATTTAAAGGGATGCAGAATTTTTGTTTCTGGCAAGATGATCAACTCTGAGTAAACACGTTTTTAAATTAGTTTTTTCTTTAATATTTTGGTTTTAACACAATCTTAATAAAAGGCGTGTTGTAATATTGAATGTCCTATGTTGTATTAACACTGATATTTCTTTTAGGTCCAATATGCCCTATAAATGTTCTGTCCCATTCTGCAGAGGAAATTATGACGCAGAAAATAAAGTACATGTTTTTTGTTTCCCTTCTGAAGATGAAGAAAAGAAAATGTGGATAAGAACTATCCCAAGAATGAATTTTGAAGTGACCAAAAATTCAAGGGTATGTATCAGTCTTTTGTGTGGCATAGTAAGATAAAAATGTAAAGTATCCGCGCACGCAAGTTAAAACTATCTTCAGGTTATAAAACAATACACAATCGAGTCTGGATAGTTTGAAGTCCTAAAGGAACGGCTAAAAGCTTCGAGTTATTAGTAGTTTATTAATAGGAAATTGACACTACTTTCTCAAGATTTTGTGACTCAACAAAAACTTTGAGATAAAGGAGTATTCGAGTTGTAAAGCTTTGAGTTATCGAGACTCTACTGTATAGTGTGTAGGTAAAATTTTTAGTAAGACAGTGCCTTTTACTTTTATTTTAATTATGTATTTATAAAATCAAAAGATGAACTTTTTCATTAATTTATCTACAGATTTGGAATACAGTCAATGTTTAATATTGATATTAATGAACAATTATTAGATGAGGTACAGATCCACAGCAAATGTATCTGCCCAGCTGCAAATGTATCCACGTAGCGTGCACATGTGCATCTTTTATTATCTGACTATGTTGTGTGGACTTCGTTTTTCTATTATTTAATTTCCTTAAACTTATGCAGTTCTTTTTTTTTTCCTTTAAGGTGTGTCACAAGCATTTTCAACCGCATGACATAGAGTGGTTCCAAGAGCTGTTTGATGTCAAGACTGGGACGAAAGTGCGTTTTGACTTACAACGACCGAAACTAAGAAATGGTGCTGTCCCTTCTATATTTCCCGGATGCCCCAGTTATTTGTCCAAAAAGGAGGTATCTGTAAGAGAGTCGCCTTCTGCAAAACGGCAGCGGATTGAAAAAATTGCAGCTGAAGAAGCCATTTCAGAGAGCTTGAGGACAAAAGCTGCATATGATGCTAGTCGGTCTTTTGCATCAATGAAAGACTTAAGAGAACGATTATTGGTTCATCAACCATCTGAAAAGTGGAATGTTGTGTACAAAAAGGAAAATATAATATTTTTAAATATGGATATTTTAAAAGGTAAATTTTATTTGAATTATTCTGTAGTTATTGATAACGATTTGAATTTGAGAGTGTTTTTTAAGGAAAATGAATTGCTTTCAATTGGATGTTATAAGTTTCCCATGGTTGTGTCCAATGTTAATGAAATTTTTAATGTTTTAGAGTTTATTGAAATCAACCCAAATGATCAAAACCATGAGAAAAAGGTTATTGATATTGTAATTACATTATTGAAAACATTGAAAGAAGAAATAAATGAGACTAAAGAAAGTAACATTAATTTTATAATCAACCAGTTAAATTTAATTAATTCTAAGCCCGAAAAATATAGGTACAGTTCAGAAACAATAATATTCTGTTCACTACTTCATTTAATATCACCAGCTGCATATAGATTTTTAAGGAACTCAGGAGAACTTATACTGCCTCATCCATCAACTATTAATAAGGTATGTGGTAAATTTCAAACAAATCCATTGATGGATGATGCAGACTTAAATGATGTAGATTTCCTGTCTTATGCTAAACAAAGAGTACAATCTTTAGAAAATCATGAAAGATATGTATCTTTGATGTTGGATGAAATCCACATTAAAGAATGCTATGACTATAAGGGAGGCAACATTGTTGGTTTGTCATACAACACATTAGAATTTGCCAATAGTGCTCATACCTTTATGTTGCAATCTTTATTTTCCAAATATAAAGACGTGGTTTATATTTTACCTGTTAAAAAAATGACTGCTGATCGACTGTTTGAATATGCCAAAAAAATTATTGTACAATTAGAATCTTTTGGCTTTAGAATTGTTCTTATTTCTAGTGATAACAATAGCATTAATCGTAAGTGTGTTTCTTTTTTTAATAATGATCTTGCAAATTTTGTTTATCCTCATCCGTGCGACCCACAAAGACCTTTATTCTACTGCGTGGATCCAGTGCATTTACTTAAAAGTGTGAGAAATAGCTGGATAAACCAGAAGAATAATGAACAGGCACTATATTTCCCATCTTTTGATTTGGATTCAGATGAGATATATACTGCCTCATTTCTAGATTTAAAGAATTTGTATGACATTGAGTCAGGTGACCTTTTAAAAGGTGGCTACACCTTAACTCAAAAAGCACTATGGCCATCCAATATAGAAAGACAAAATGTTAAACTTGCGTTACAAGTTTTCAATGAAAATGTGAGTGTAACATTGAAGGAAAAGGGAGAATCCTATAAAATTTTAAATTTTAAAGGTACAGCTATGTTTATTCATATAATTACTACATGGTTTAAAATTTTAAATGTGAAATCTCCTCGTAAAGGTCACCATAAAAAGGATGAAATGGCTGAACCTCTTGTTTTTAGTGAGGCTGACAAAAAAATGCTATTTTTGGAAAATTTTGTTTCTTGGTTAAAAAAGTGGGAATGCTTAAATAGTGACACAGGGCGTCTAACCAAAGAGACCCATTCTGCATTAATGGTAACAACTAATTGTGTCATTGAACTTACGCGGTATGTAAATTCTGAACTTAATATGCCCTACTTATTGACAGGCAAGGTACAAACTGATGCTCTTGAATACCGCTTCAGTTTGTATCGTAGAATGGCTGGTACCAATTATCATATCTCCTTGAGACAAATATATGAAGTAGAAAATAAACTCAGAATTTCTAATATGTGCAAACTAAATTTAATTTCTAAATCTAAAGGTACAATTGTTGTTAGTAGTGATAACTTTTTCTCAAATGATGATACTGTAATATTGGATGACAATGTTGATGATCCCAATTGCAGTCAATCAAATACTGATGAGAAACTACATTTCTCTGTTAATGTTTCAGATTCAGACATAAATAATCTTAAGGACAAACTTCCTCTTCTTACATTTTTGGCAGGGTACTGCATTCATTCAATAGCTTTTAATAAACTGAAATGTGATGATTGCAAATTTAATCTTACAATTGATAAGTCTCTTGCAATTTCTGAGAATTTCAAAACTATTCTAAATTTTGACAGAGGTGGTTTAAAATACCCAATAATAGAAGCTTTAAATATTGTCGTTCATAACTACATTATCATTCAAAAGTTAATTACCGATTTTGAGGAAAAGTTCCTCCGCTTATCCAACCAGAGAAGTGTGGTGCTAAGGGAAACATTTAATGTTTTAGCAAGTAAAGACATGACAATAGTGGGATGTGAAAAACATAATTCTATGAAAATAATGACTTTGATTTTAAGGGCGTCAACAAATACTTTCTTAAAGAACTACTGTAAAGAAAAAAATGATATTTTAACAAAATTGAAAAATGAAGCCAAAAATAAGAAAGATGCTTCAAATAAAAATGATAAGGAGGCTGTAAACAAAAATAGTTCTAAAACTAAAGAAGGGGATGTAAATAAAAACAGTTCCAAAACTAAAGAAGGGGTTATAAATAAAAATGACTCCAAAAGTAAAAAGAGGGCTGTAAGTAAAAATAATGGCAAAAGTAAAAAAGTAGAAAGTAGTAATGAAAATATATGTACAAGCAATGATAAAGTTGCTATAAAAAAGGTTACAAATGATCCAGCAAAGCGAAAGCAAAACAAATTCAAGTAAAACTTAAATTCTGTTCATTTGTGACAACATTATGTGTGATATATATTTTTTATGTTTACAATGCACTCATTTTAATAACTAAACCATTTTGCATGTTCATGCATTCACATCTAAAGGTATAAATGATTCTTTAAACACCTATTTGAACTTATGAAATACTGTTAAATGTGACCTAAAATATCCAATGTGTTGACTTCTTAATGTGAAAAAAAATCTTTGTTTGTAAAGAATGTTTTGTCTTGTTACAATAAAATATTTCAAATTTTTGCTTACTATTTTTGTCTTTATTTATTAAATAAAAGTCATTGAAAACAATGTTATTCGAGAAAAAAATTCTAGATGAGGAAGCGAATTTAAAAATAAGGTTGTTAAATATTAAAGACTTTTACGAAAAAGTTTCAGAATTTTCTGCATATATAAATATAATAAATTTCTCAGACACCAATATTTAGATAAAATGCAAACTATTGTGATATTATTACCTTGACAAAGCATGCTTTTTATTTTGAACTACATTTAGTCTAATAGCTGCATAGTTTAAAACTAAGATACATTTTAATTTTTTTCAACCAACGCTAAAAGTTAACACATATGTATCCATTTCTTCAATATATATTAAATCCTATAATTCATAACATTAACTCCTGGTTTCCACTTCAAGAAATAAATAGTATTATCGCTCAGAAAACTTCATAGGAAGTTAGCATAAACGCATCCTCGAAAGTGAAAAACTTCGCCTCTTGCCGTGACGTCATATTTCAGCTCCGTGGCCCGGGTATTCCAGGGGGCAGTGCCGTGACTCAGGCCGGTCACTGCACGTCCGTGGTGCAGCACGGCCGTTGTGGTCACGAACTTGACGTGCTGGCTGCTACTGCGCCTGCGCCCCGTGGAAGGATGGGGCACGGGCCCCAGGAGGGGCGGCGGCGGGCTCTCCGGCATCGCCTGGGAGACTTCGCCCAGTCCTTTCAGACTCGGGTCTGAGGAGGAATCTTTGGAATAGAATGATGACTTTTCTGCTCTGCCGGGAATTTCCAGCGTCACGGAGCGGCAACTGCAAGCGAAGAACAGAAAAGCAAATAATCAAAATGATCAAAAATAAATGTATACTGCCCTGCTAAGCACAAAAGTCGTGTATGCACTTTTTGAAAAAAAAAAAGAGTTATTGTTACCAGGTGATTCTTTGTCCCGCATTTAACCTAAATACAATATTTTATGGTCATTTGAGAACGGGAAATATTTTTTAAAAATTCCAAAAAAGTATCTCCTGAATCAAACACCTGGAGGCGCAAAGCTTTAAACAGCAATATCTCAGTTGAGATCGGCTGCAGATACGACTTTTGCGCTTAGCACGGCAGTATACTGCCGTGCTAAGCACAAAAGTCGTATCTGTATTTTTTAACAAAATTGATTTATTGACACCAGGTGGCTCTTTGTGATGTGTTTTACCTAAACCCAAAATTATATGATCATTTGGGAGCAGGAAATATTTTTTAAAAAATTCTGAAAAAGTGTTACCTGAATCAAATACATGGTGGTGCAAAACTTTAAAGAGTTTTATCTCAGTTTGAGCTTGACTGCAGATACCCTTTTTGTGCTTAGCACGGCAGTATAGTTCATTGTACTTAAGCACAATGTGTTTAGGAGAACTTTTATCTAGATACAAAATTATCTTTTTATTGCAAAAGATTTACAGCATTGCATCCACAAAAATAAAATAATTATAGCTGGAAAGACAGTTGTATTTTTAAATGGTGAAATTGATTGTATAAGTTAGACTTGATCAAGATTTTCTAAGATTTATTATATTTACTGATAAAAGTAACTGACTGGCTGAATATCAGTACGCAGTTGTTAGAAAGAGAGAAAAGTAAACAATCAAAATTAACACAGAAAATAAATGTATAAATCATTATAATTAAACACAAAGTGTTTAGAGGAACTTGTATCTGGATACAAAATTATGTTTTTATTGGGGGAGAAAAAAAAACAGCATTAACTCTTCAAAAATGAAATAACTACAGCTAGAGAGCAGCTGTATCTCATAATTTTCCTAGTAGGAAAATCGACTGTTTAAGCTGAACTTCATCGATGATTCTCTTGATAACCTTGAAGAGACTCTATTAGCTGCTCCAATGGTTGCTTCACTGAAGTGGTTCATTCGTGAAGAATATCAATTTTTAATATTTTTAGTACGTTTACATTGGAACATTTTGTTTTGGCTTGTACGCAAGAGTTTTTAACAGTTGTGCATAGAAGCAAAATTAAAAGAATTTTCGTTAGAATTCTGACAGAGCCGTAAATATTTTACATTTGAGTATATATTACTTATATAATGAAACCAGGAGGAAGATTGCGATTATTTGTATTGAATCCGAACTCCAAAGAACTTCTATTCTTTTTTCATAGGGTCAACTTCTTATTAGTACTCAATCGTCATATCTTTCAGCATAAAATTTAGTAACTTGTGCACTTTAAAAGATTGACCACTTTAAGGTTTAGATATTATTTTGAATTTTTGGAAACAATTTGACTTTTTTCCTTGTAAAAGACATCTAAGACCTCAAAAATCTTCAGTAAGTTTGTAACTATGATTCAATAGGTAACCAGCAACAAATTAACTTCAAGAACGTAATTTTTGGGAACATAATTTCTCTCAATGATTGAAATTGCAGTAAAACTTGACACATAAATCTTAAAGTTTCTTTCTTTTTTCAATTCCAGTCACTGTTAGTTTTAATACACAGATTTGGTTTTCTTCGTAATAAATTTTTTCCTTCCAATTTCTTATTTCTAGTATATTGTTCTCACCTCTTTTAATGATTTTCCCCCCTAAATTTATTATCTTTGGTATCATTTTCATGCATATCGTGCATAAACTCATATCTTAAATGAAATGTACATTTGAAATTTAGTGACAAATTATTTTGTAAAAAATTATGAAAACTGGAATCGTAGGTTTAAAAAGATTCCTTTCGTTCAGCAATATCTTTGTTCAGAAATAGATGCATAAATACGTTTTTTTCAACAGGTATTACAATAATATTCATTAGTCATTTAAAGTAACTATAGACCACTTGGATTGACATTCTACTGTCATTACTTTTTAGTAAATCTGTTTTCAAAAGAAAATGTAAAAATCCCAGTAGAGTACTCCGGCGGGAAGGTTTGACTATCAGTTATCTACTCATTAATTTACGAAATAAATTTTAAACTCTGCATAAATCCATTATTTGTATTATCTAATTTTTCTGAAGTTACTTTCAGGAAACTATTCTTAAATGTTTATTAGAATTTGTTGCAATCTCTTATCCTCTGCATTGTTATAATTTGCAATATCTTAGAAATCTTATGATGTTATGAAATTAAAGAGGGGAGTTTTTACAAATTTAATTTTTGATTCACAGTTAAAGGGATAACTGTACAAATAGCTTATTTTAACACGTTTATCACTGGTGAAATTATCATCAGATTATAATAGAAAAACTGATGACAGTAATTTGAGCCAAGAAAACAACTCATTTAAATATCTTTCATAATTATCACTTCTTAGCTTTAAAAACCTAGACAATGGTTTATAAATTTTTCTTCTGTTTCATGTCAAAAGATGCATTAGCATTTCAAATATGGGTAGGATAATTAAAAATAGAGAAATTGTAGGGAATTATGGGGCAAAGCAAAGTGGTAAAATATTTTCAAAGTTTGCAGCGCCACTTATCTAGTAATATTTTAACTAAATTCCTTGACATCTAGTTGATTCTTGTCAAAAAAAAAAAGGTAGCTCGAAAGATAAAAAAAAAAAAAAAACGAGCTATTTTCAAACTTTGAAACCTTTATTGTAATATTCGTGGTTTTTCAAAAATATTTCTCGTTATTATAAAATGATAAAATTTTTGTAATTATTATTAAACTATTAATTGAGATCTACTGATGTCCAGTGCAGTCCTTATTTTGTTATGTTAGGCATTTTTTTTATTTAAAATGTTTAATGAAATTTGTAAAGTGCACGCGGGGCAAAGTGAAATAGTTCATTTTGTTCACTTACTCATTCATTTATGAAATCACGAACGTACTTCTTCATTTATTAATTTATTTACATTCTTTTACTTAAGTATTTAGTTATTTACTCATTCATTAACTCATTTTTTTAATTCATTCTATATTTTATTCACTCATTTATTTTTTCTCACATATTCATTAATTCATTTATTCAATTATTTACTTGTTTGTTTGTTTTTCATTAATAACTTTTTTTTTTGTTTATTTAGGCATTCATTTGATGAAAATTACTGTTAATTGCCGAATAGAAAATTTTTTACAATAAAAATATCTTGTTTTTCACTTTGCCCCATGATTTTTTGAGGTGGAAATTTTTATTTTTTTGAAAGTACGAAATAACTGCCACAGATGAAAAATATTATTTCAACGAAAATTGTACTATGAAATACATTATTCCTTCATTATGTACAATAATTTTTAGAACAAATTTCCCATTTGTTCCTTTTGAAGCTGCTAAGTAAACTGAACTATTTTACTCTGCCCCACATTCCCCTACATCAAAATTGCCCTCAATGACTGTTATTCATGTGAGAAAAAGGAGAACATCTCAATGACTGTTATTCATGTGAGAAAAAGGAGAACATCTCGATGACTGTTATTCATGTGAGAAAAAGGAGAACATCTCGATGACTGTTATTCATGTGAGAAAAAGGAGAACATCTCAATGACTGTTATTCATGTGAGAAAAAGGAGAAAATCTCAATGTCTGTTATTCATGTGAGAAAAAGGAGAACATCTTTAATAATTCAAACTTTTTACCCAGACTGAACTCTCTTCAGGTGCTCTTTTCTTCTTAACCTTTGTGCTCGATACCTGAGCGCACATATGAGGGCGAAGGCCAAGACAGGAAAACAGATCACACAGGATAGTATTGGGATCACTATGGGTCTTGGATCCAGAGACACTGCAAGAAAAAGGTACTAATGATGCATTGGTGTAGCTCACCACATTAAAAAAAAGTAATAATTATGCGAAAGCTAACATCATGTCAACATCAGAAGGGTAAGTGAGTCAAGAGATGTAAAAATGATAACTTCCGAATCTGATAAATGCCACAACAAATCTAAAGTTATATGATCGAAATGCTTTCAATGAAAACCGCAACTTTTACTCTAAAAAATGAATGTTGTTTTTACAGTAGAACACAGCTAATTTTATAGCACTATAATGTAAAAATTGCTAATTTTACAGTAATAAACTGCAAAATTTTCTAATTTTACAGTTTCAAACAGGAATCTCTGCTGCTAGTATTATACTATTGTTTTTACAGTATGATACATCTAAATTTTACGGCAATGAACTGTAAAATTGCTAACTTTACAGTAAGAAACTAAAATTGCTAGTCTTACAGTTTATTGCTGTGCATTTTACAGTTTTAATTTGGAACCTCAGTTGCCAGAGATATACCGCAAAAACAACAGTTCATTTTTTGCAGTGCATCATTGGCACACGCAGATTACATTGCAAATTTGAGTCAAATAACCTCGCGTTATTCAACATCCTTATCCGCCCTACTAAAGTATACGAAATATTTTCAACAAGTAGGGGAAGACCGCCTATATTGGACCACTGCTTAAATTGGACCTTGGGCTTAAAACCTAGTACAGAGATCTGTGCTACACTTTAACAGTAGAAGTATAAAGTTTTAGGAATAAAATCAATGTGTATGAAGTTTCACCAGTCTTCGAACTGTTTAGCGTGAGTTACGGCTTGATTTGTGTTGAAAACGTGCGAAATCTTATTTTGCGGACTTGTTTCTAGAAGAATAACTCAAAAACTTGAGAATTGCGGTAAAATTCTGTTACAGTATTATAATCTATGTTTAATAAGGATTACATCAATGTATTTACATGCGCGATTGTGATAATTTTTGACAGAACAATGAGTTGAAGAATAAAAAATGGCGTGTTTTCCTTTATTGGACCGAAATAATTTTCCTATATTGGACCGGTGGTCCAATTTAAGAATATAATTTTAAACAAAACTTTTTCATTATCGTAACATAAAATAAGTGACTCGTCTTATTTAATAGCGTAGTTAAATTTATTTTAAGCATACTTTAACACCTATTCACGATATTCATTTAAAATTTTTTATCAAAAACATTTTTATCAAGCAAAAGCTGCAACTTCTTAAAATGTATGTTTTTTTTTCTCTTCATCCATTAAGCTGCAGTTTCAGGTTGTTAAGCATAGTTATTAACTTAAATAAAATTTATGCTGGATTACTGAGAGAAAAATATGAAATTCTTTGTTATTTTCGAAACGATTTTAAAAGTAAACAATTTATATGCTACTAAAATGTTCAATGTAGATGAAGCCGGTCTTTTCACTGTTCAAAAGCCCCAAAATATATTGACGTATAGAGATAAACACCAGGTTGGAGCAGTAATGAGTGATGAACGTGGTAGAAACACACTGGTTATTTGCTGCATGAGTGCAACAGAATTGCAAGCTCCCCATGCTTAATTTCAAAAAATTACGTTCCATGTTCGGACTTATCGTAAAAGCTTCCCTGGTGAGCAATATGCTTGTTCAAAAAAAAAAAAAAAAGGTTGGATCCCAAGCGATAATTCACACAATTGATACAACTTTCACCAAAACTGTTAAGCCAAGCAATGTAAAAAGAATATCCTTTTATTAATGGATAGGCACAGCACTTACATAAAGAACATTGATGCAATACACTTGGCTAACGAGCACGATATAATAATGCTTTCTCTTTAAGCACATCATGCACGTAGATGTGGTCTTCGTTCAGTCTCTGTCTACATATTTTAATCGAACATGTGATACATGGATGCGAGAACATTTAATGAGATCCCTTATCTGATATCGTATAGGAGAACTTTTTCAACTCTTATGGGCAAACCGCAATCAAGGCCATGGCAAATGCTGTGAGTTGATTCTAAAGAACAGGAGTTTGGCGTGTTAATTGACATGTATTTAATGACATTAACTTGGCTGCGGCAGAATTAGAGGCACAAGTAGTCCAGATAAAACTAGTCAAAGTGAACAGTTACATGTTCGGCTGCTCCGTCATTTCAAGTTTTTCTAGGGGGGTAGGGCAAGGGTAAAAACACAATGCAATTTCACCAGAAAACAACAAAACCCCTGCTTACTTACATGCAAATACATTGATTTCTGCAATTCAAGAGAGGGGGGAGGGGAATTGACCCCATCCCTTGCCCCCCCCCCTAAATGACGGACCTGATGCTCGGTGTAACTTGTACACCATGTTGAAGAGCTAGAAACGACTTAATCTAGTACAAGTTCTGCAGAATCGGCATATAGTTCTCATCAAAACATGTCAACTCTAACTGATTTTGTAAAGCCAGCTCACATATTACCTTTGCCTAAAAATAGAAGGAACAAAAAGGAAGGCTATCTCAGCAATCATTCTAACGGCCGTATAAAAGAGGCATATAGCAGAAAAAGTCACACAAGAAAAAGCAAGAAACTGCACAAAACAATTGTTATTGCAATATTTGTCATAGAGATGAAGTGCAAAACATGATTAAGTGTATGAAATGCCATAGGCGAGTTTATCAACACTGCCTAAGTGAGGCCCAAGCAAAAGAAATTCTATTGCAAATCCTGGAAAAAAGTTGTATTGTTCAAATATAAATTATTCTATGATTTCCTGGTACAGTCCAATTTAGGAAGCGCATGGTTCAATTTAGGCGCACATATTCCTATATTGGACTTTTGCAACTTTTTATAAGATAATTTTTTAAAAAATAATTTTCATATTTTCAGAAAATATAAGCTCCTAGGGTGGTTCCTGATTAAATTTAGCTTACGATGACCTATTTTGCATTTCTGTTTTGCTTCACATTGAGCGACACAGGGCTCCTGTTCTTAGGGGGTCCAATATAGGCGGTCTTCCCCTAACACGCATTTAAATTTAATATCTATTTAAACATTTTCTCAAGCTTTCATTAAAAAATGTTACACACGCAAACGATCTCGGGAATCTAGAAACCCTTAATGCTTCTTCAAACTCATTAACCGCATTCTACTTATTGCGAAGGAAAATATTTTGCTTGCTAAGAATCCTAAGACACAAAATATTTTCCCTCCACTCCCGGGAAAGAGAATTATGTTTGCGTCCACTCTCGGGGAGTGGAACTATTTTTCTTGAAATGGCAATAAAACGTGATCGGCAGAAGTTATGAACTTGGGCTTTTATTTCTCTACCACTTGTGGTCGAACTTTTCCTTCGAAATAAAGTTGATCCTTCGCTTTGGGAATTTATATTACGCGTAACGTTGCATAATGTTGAAACATTCAAGTAAGTACTGCACTTTAAGGATATTTTGAGATGTAGGCTGCAGTTTTAATATTTTATTCCTGTAGTAGTTACGGGTTTCATATCTTGTGACAAATAGAAACTCGCATTCATTTTTAAAAACTACAAATAAATTTTGCATTAGAATAAATTTAGACGGTTTATATATATATATTGTTTAGTTTAGAAATACCCTTTGGTAAGTGAAACTTTAGACTTATTTAAATCAAAGAAGCCTTTAAAATGAAATCCCCACTGGGGACTAAATGGTAAAAACTTTTCACCACACATTTCAAAAATTAAACATTAAAGCATTTTTTGTTTCGCCGGGAATATAAGCATTTTCATTTCATCAGAACTAAAGTACATCAAGTCCATTTCGACTTAATCCACTTTATCTCTGAACACCTTATTTATGAACTTAACATTTCACTGCCGAAATCATTTTTATAAAGTTCATGTGTAAATGTCTCTCTACTCTCAGCTTAAGTGGACTAAGTCGAAATGGACTTGATCCACTTTCGCTTTAAACGCCTCATATAAAGGGTTCTCATCAGCTCACACTTTCTTGATAAACTAGCTGCCAGGGCAGCTAGATTAGCTTCCTGCGGCATGTTGATGCATAACGTCTCCCCTCTCTAACTTTTACCTCATTCTGAAGTTATATTATTTGATATAATTTAATGTTCATTCGATTTCAAGACATACCACGCACGTGGCCCGGCGTTGCACGGGCACTTCGTGCCTTGAAAGTAGTGAAAAAATTTCAAGAAAGTACTCCCCGCCAAGTCGGCTCGCTAATAGGCGCTTCACGCTTTTACTTTTTTCCTATATAAAAAATCATTCGAATTATTGAGATGCTTCGCGCTTTCAAGATGGTGAGGAGAGTTTCAGTAAGTTCAGCTCGCTCAAAGAAAAAAAGCAGACATAGACACTCAGTTTTTAATATAAGTAGATGACTTTTCAACAAATGAATGTTTCAAAATATTACAAGTAGCTAGCGATAAAAATTCTACGTAAGTGGCCTGCTTATGAGTTTCGTGTTTGATTTAGTTAAGCCTTCATTCAAAATTCTCATTATCATTGTTATCACTGTTTCATAGCAACGACGGTTTGCAAGAATGGATTTCATATTTAATCATTTATTAGGCTTAATCGCTTTAAACTTGACTACTTATTAATTGATATCTTCGCTAATTAAAATCGTATAATTATATGGATTGAAACTAATGAAGCCTGAAAAATTACCTATCTATCGGTACCTGGTTCGACTTTCAGTTCAGTGGCGTTCAGGAGAAAGAAGCGTGACATAGAAAGATAGTTAGAAAGATAGTTAGAAAGATAGTTAGAAAGATAGTTAGAAAGAAAGATAGTTAGAAAGATACTCAGTTTTTAATATAAGTAGATATTAATCACGCATGCATTTAAAAGACCAAATGTGTGAACTTATTTAAAAGCTTCTCGTTGAATATTTTCAGAATTTAGAAGGAAATCGACGATTTAGTGGGATTTTTTTAATGGTTTTTAGATAGGTTAAAGAATCGAAAGAGGTTGTTCAGAACTAAGTAATACTTGTGCGTAACCTTTCAATGTTGCAATGCTTCAATTTGTGATACTAACTCATTATTTTGGGCAGTCCTTTACTATCCGTCCACTATCTGAGAATCATTAAAGAGCAGCTTGAGGATCTCCGGTATCTTTCTAAGTTTTTGCGATACTCATCTGGGATACTGAACAATTAGATTCTTTAAATGCTTTTACGTGTCCAAATTTTATTGTTTTTTATAAAATTTCGGAACAATATTTCTTTTCTGATATCAATTTCTATATCTATATCTATATTCTACACATATCAATATTGTTCTATATCGATATTCTATATCAGTTTTCGTGAAAGTTAAGTAAAGTTTGAAAAAGCTGTCAATGTTATGAGAAAAAACTTGAGAATGAAATTATTATTTTAAAAAGATATACATAAATATTACTGAACATGAAATAATGTTTTTATGAAAATAACATTGAATAATCATACAGGTAGTTATCAAAATAATGGAAACACTTGAGATTCATAAGAAAAATCTACCGTTCATCGCAAAATAAGCGATCAGTTGTTCTTTAACTTTCGTCGTACAAAATATAGACTTCACCGCATATTTCCCCATTAAAATTAAATCACCCATGCATTTCGGGCATGACAAAAAGGGGGGGGGGGTAGGAAGAAAAACCGCTTTTTGACCATAACTTTTCAAAAATAGCTCGGAATAAGCTATAAATTTCAGTAATTAATTAGCATACTATGTATAATTACTGTACAATTTTTTTATGAACGTACCACTCTTACTTTCGAAGATATGAAACATTTTTTAGAAAACGGCAATTTTATTTGAAGGGTTTTTGCTTATAACGCGCAGAGTTTTTTATCAAACCTTATCAAAACTTCAGGACAGATGACAAAATACAAGCGAAAGAACATACTAAATCGGTAGATAAAAATATTAAAAATCCGATGAGATATGAACGTTAAAAGGAAATAATTTTTCACCGCGCATGCGCAAACGACAGAAATTTATAACTACAAAAATATTGTACCCTGATTTATACTGCATCTTATAAAAAAAGTTCCAGTTGAATATCATGAAAATTGAAAAAGATATCAGCGATCTATTGAAAAAAAATATTTCATTCATTCGCAGACAATACATAAATAGTGAGGGACTGTTTACAAAGAGCTATTTTTAAATTAAAGGTTATTGCGTCATCGTTCAAAACCAACGTTTCAGGGGGTGTCCGGATACTTTTGGCCACCTACGTATAAGGTCTTTTTGGCCGAATAGGCGAAATGTGACTTCTATGCCGAATATAAATTTTCAAACTGTATACAATTTAACATTGGAAAAAATGCTCGATTGTCACCTCACTATTTGTGGACAGCCCCTCGCCATTTATGTACTGTCTGCGAATGAATGAATTACAGCTCACTAGATCGCTGATATATTTTTCAATTTTTACGATATTCAATTGGAACTTTTTTTATAAGATGCGGTATAAACCAGGCTACAATATTTTTGTAGTTATAAATTTCTGTCGTTCGCTCATGCGCCATAAAAAATTATTTCCTTTTAACGTTCATATCTCATCGGATTTTTAATATTTTTATTTACCGTTTTAGTATGTTTTTTCTCTTGTATTTTGTCATCTTTCCTGAAGTTTTGATAAGGTTTGATAAAAAACTCTGCGCGTTATGAGCAAAAACCCTTCAGATAAAATTGCCGTTTTTTAAAAAATGTTTCATATCTTCGGAAGTAAGAGTGGTACGTTCATAAAAATTTGTACAGTAATTATACATAGTATGCTGATTAATTACTGCAATTTACAGCTTATTCCGAGCTATTTTGGAAGAGTTAATGTCAAAAAGCGGTTTTTCTTTCGACCCCCCCCCCTTTTTGTCGTCACCGAAATGCATGGGTGATTTAATTTCAATGTGGAAACGTCCGGTGAAGACTATATTTTGTATTACTAAAGTTAAAGAACAATTGATCGCTTATTTTGCGATAAACGGGAGATTTTTCTTATGAATCTCAAGTGTTTACATTATTTTGATAACTACCTGTACATTACAAAAGAGGAAAAATGAGATGCACAGTTTATTTCCATTTTCGTATGATCCATTACTATAAAAAACATTCTTTTAACTTTTTAGTTTGTATCTGTGTACCTTAAACCTATATCTGATTGAATTCTCACACTTTCAAATGCACATTTTAAAAGTGATGTATCGCTTTCTCTTATTTTCGGAAAACAACTTGATATCACCTTTAAATACTTTCTGTCAGTACAGCCTATTTTTAGCCTTTTGTAGCTTTTTAGTGCAGCCTTATTTTCTTGAAGCCAAGGAAAATTGACTCATCTGCTTCTGTCTTAGTCAGGTCCTCCACACAAACCTTCCTTGCATCATTAAAATATTAATAGAAATTTGTGAACCAGAGGGTCTAGATTTAAAGATATGATGCAATGTGTACAGTGTAAAAAATGAATGCTGTTTTTATAGTATAATACAGCTAATTTTATAGTAATAAGCTGTAAAAACTGCTAATGTTACAGTAATAAACTGTAAAATTGCTAATTTTACAATAATTAACTGTAAAACTGCTAATTTAACAGTTCATTACCGAGCATTTTACAGTTTTAAACTGGAACCTCTGCTGCCAGTATTATACTGTTGCTTTTACAGTATAATAGAGATAAATTTTACGGCACTAAACTATGAAATTTCTTACTTTTCAATAAGAAACTATAAAATTGCTAGTTTTGCAATTTATTACTGTGGATTTTACAGTTTAAATTGGAACCTCAGCTGCTAGAATGGTACTGTAAAAACAACAGTTTATTTTTTGCAGTGTACTTTTAACCGGAAACTGCTACCTGGCATAACTGTGATACATTTTTGGAGGTTTCAAGATTCTTTGAGTTTTATAAGAATAAGCGTTGTAACCTATCCTGCTGTGCAGCAAAATAATGTATCATAACACCAGTCAATTTCAGACTTTGACACACATTTTGTGGTTTGATAAAAAATAGTTTTGTTATTATAAAATTACAAAGTTTTTGAAATTAACATTTTAAGTATTAATTGAGATCTAATGATGTCATCTGCAGTACGGATTTAGTTAATATGAGGCTTTTTTAGAATTTAGATGTTTAATTTAATTTGTTAGTTGCACTTGGGGCAAAGTGAATGCATCAAAGTTAGTGAGCCAAAGTAAAATTGTTCATTTCATTTACTTGTTTATTTATTTATTAAATAATTTATGCATTCGTTCATTAATTAATTCATTAACATTCCTTCATTTATTATTACCCTTATTTTTTACTTATTCACTTATTTTTTTTCACGATTTTCTTCATTCATTTATTTTGCTCAGATAAAGTTTATTTTTGATTTTATTTATTTACTCGTTTATTGTTTCATTATCAATTTATTTCTTCGTTTATTCGATGATTTATTCATTCGTTTGACGAAAACTGTTTTTATTAATAAATTGAAAAAGAAAAACATTTTATTATATAAAAAATATTTTTTTACTTATTGTAAAATGCATTCGTTTTTATCTATATACTGTATACTTGTTAAAACAAAATTTCCCGTTTGTTCATTCCAAAAAAATGTTAGTTATCTTAACTAGTTCCCTTTCGCCACATTCCCATACTTAAATAAAAATAAGCGATAAAGGAAAGAGTTACATATTTTCTTCTAGTTTAAAAACATTCCTTTTTTCGTGCTTTATTTTGTATGCGCCATTTTGTACACGCACATGTACACGCACATACATACATAAAATATCACTCTATCTACTATCTGAGATAGTATTTTTCACCAATAAAATGTGAGTTTCAAATAAATGTAACTTTTCCTCCTTTCTCTTCAGTTTGCTTTTATCGTGTTTACTTAATTTTATTTTTTAGATTCGTTTGAAAGTGAGAAATATATTTTTCTAATCCAAACTTTCAAAGGCAAACTAGAGAGTAGGTCTGGTAGTACATATTGAAACGAAAAAACGCCTAAATAATAAATATTTCGCTTTTTATGTTAAATATATATATATATATATATATATTTTTCTCTTTTAAAAATTTTCTTTACGCATTGATTTCTCATTGCTTTAAAAGCAGAAAAAGGTTGATCATCAAGAGTGCAAAAGATAGGTAAAAAATTCGTCAGAAAGTTTTAGGGATGAATTTAATTAAATAAGTTTACATCTTTAGAAGATTTCAGATCTTCTAAAGTTAACGCATATCTTAAAGTTAAAAAATAGAAGATGATGACAATTTTTGCAGCTGCAGTGATATAATTTGCAGCTGTAAAAATGAAAGTCATAGTTGTTAAAATTTGAAATGTAGGATGTCGCTTAGAAAAACAACAAGCTGAAATAGTTTTACCAATAGGTTAAGTGCATTTAGAATGGTAAGTAATATTTCCTCTCAAAGATTGCTTAATAATTTTTACTACGAAGTAGATTGCTGCCACTGTACTTTCCCATCAGCAAAAGTCAACAATTTTAAATTAATTTAACTCTTAAATTTTTTTTCACATGGTTATTAAAAGGATTTGATATAGTTGTTAGTTTCACTAAATCTGTCCTCTTAATGCTTTCTGGTAAAACAAGTTGTTAAAATAAAAAAAGTTCGCGCATTTATTCTTTTTTTTTTGAATTTGAAAATACCCTATCAGCACAATCTCATCAGCCGATGATCGGTCATTCATCGAAACCCGATGAAATTCTCATCGGCCGATGATCGGATTTCGATGAGTTTTCATCGGGAATTGCTCCAACATGTCTCATCGGCCAAACAGAATCCGAGCAGCAAAATCCGATGAGTTTACGATGAGATTTGGATCAATTTACGAGCAGTGCAGTCCCGTGCCGATGAATTTAGGATGAAAAAACGATATGATTTAGATCAATATACGAGCAGTGTAGCTAGTGGCGATGAATTAAGGATCAATTTTGGATAAAAATACGATGAGAGTTGGATCAATATACGAGCAGTGTAGTTCCGTGGCGATAAATTTTGGATCAAAATACGATGAGAGTTGGATCAATATACGCGCAGTTTAGTTCCGTGGCGATGAATTTTGGAACCTGTTTCTTATTTCCCCCAACCAGGTGCGACTGCCTAACTCCAGCATCGAACCCGGGTTATTAGCGCGGAAAGCCAACGCTCTACCACCACACCACTAAGTCTACGAATAATGAGACCAACACTGCATATTTAACAAAAATTTGAGATTGGGAAAATTTTCATCAGAAAATTTGATCATTACGACCTCTTTCCGATGAAATCTGTAGCTTGGCATATTTTCATCAGGAAATTTGATTGGAAGTATATAGTTTTCCAATGAAACATAGCTCGGTTAATTTTCATCGGGAAACTTGATCGGAAGGATATCGCTTTCCAATGAAAAGTAGCTCATCGAAAACCGTGCTCGGATACTGATCGGAACGATGTCATCGTGCGTTACGGGATCAGTTTACGAGGAGTTAGTTGATCGGCCGAGCAAAATCCGATGAGTTGATGCTACTTGGATAAGGTTCGTTAAAACAAGTTTCATTTCAGAATTTTTTATTGTAGAATTTTTCAGCCATCAGACAAAAGAATTGGTGAATTTTCACTTGCTCTTGTTCTTTTCCCATGCATGTATAAGAAATAGTAGACCAATTCAGTCCGACAAAATTGAATAACAACATTGATTTCTTAGTGCATACAAGCAAACATTATGATTTTGTTTCCTAACTACTATTGCATCTACTGTAGTTCAAATAAACTGAGCAAGAAAAACAGCAGAAGAAAATGAAACAACATTAATTCGCACACTTGGCCATAGCCAGGAGGAGAAGCACAGCTGTTTTGATTTCTCGGCTTTGTAACCTCAAAGCACGTGGCTACAGTTTTCTTAAATTATTTTTATATTAAAGTTGTTTGATTTCTTTTTTCTTTTCAGAACAAAGGTATTAATTTAACTCTAACGAAAAAAAAAAACATTTGAGTAGAAATTTTATAGATTATTAGTGTTAAGTTTTGACGTCATACCAGTAAAAAAAACAGATTGTTTTTGTTCAACAACTAGTACACCAACTTTAATCCAAATATTTTAAACAAGAAAAACAGCCTTCGAAAAAAAATTATGTAAATTTTGCTAATTGATTTTTGACCTCAAACCAACTACATAATGAATTATTGTTAGTTTTATTACTTTTTTGCAACAGTTATTACACCAACTGTGCTTCAAATGTTTTAATCAAGGAAAACAGCATTCGACCAGAAATTATGTAAATTATGAATATTGAGTTTCGACCGCATACCAAAAAAAAAACGATTTTTTTTCAACACCTATTATACCAACTGTTCTTCAGATATTTTAAACAAGGAAACAGCATCCGAATAGAAATTATGTTGATAATGTGTATAGATTTTTAACAAAAATGGATTATTTTATCTAACAACTATTACACGAACTTTAGTTCAAATGTGTTGAACAAGAAAAACAACCATAGAGTAGAAATTATGTAGATTAATTAAAATATGAGCTTCATAAAGCGATTGGCCAACAGTAGTCTTTGAGCAAAAGTCGTGATGGAACATAACAATGATGAAATTACTCTCTGAAAGCATTTTTAATTATGCTGCGCTTGAATGGAAGCAAGGAACAAGAAAGAACATGTAAGAGTGACATTCTGTAGCATAACGCAATTACGAGGAAAGGGCACGAAGCTTTTTTCCTGCTTTCATAATTTTTCCTTTTTGTTTTTCTCTACAAAATTGCATTTGCGGCCAATTTCCGGAAAATTACTACGGCTGGGGGAACGTGTGCTTAAAGTTAAAGAAATAAATATTTCCTTACAGTATTATGTTAGTTTTTTAAGGACATTGAAAATTCAATACATTCTTTTGACAATGGATATTTCTTTACTTCTTTATACTTCCTTGGCATGTTACTCAGTATGAAATCATAATTTAATGTATTAAGAGAAATGTATATCTAAAAATTTTATATCTTTTTTTTTACCGCTTATTTTTAAAAGCGAGTAAAAAGACTGTATCTAACATTTTGAACATGGGTTGTATTTGTAGTTCTAACGTACTTATACAACGATTGTATGGGGAAAAAAAACTTTTTCAATCATGAATAGAAGAAATCCTCAAAAACTTGCTGTCTTGAACATTTTGAACATTCTGTGCGATAAATTATGACTATTTCAGAAATAAACTCTTATACCGAGAAAAAAATGTAAGAATAGTATTTTTCTTTCTTTAAAAATGGAACTTTTAATCAAGAACCAGAGATATGCTTTATAACGTTGATCTCTACAGATTCATGGCTATTCGCTTACTGCACGATCAATAAGGGGCTTAGTAGAAATCATCGACGAGATTAGTATTAAGTAACATAAACTTATTGACTGCATTAGTTTGAACTGAAAATTAAAACAGCATTATAATACTATTTATTAAGTTAGACAGAAACATTTTCCCAATATTATCTTCAAATCTGGACGTTTTTCAAGTCCGGTCATGAAACAAGACGAGTTTACGAAATAGGGTCCTCTGGTAATCACAATCATGAGGTATACTTCGTTTTAAGGCAATTTATTCGAAAAAAAAATGCTTTACAAAGAAGGAAAAAATGTTAGGAACATATAACAGATTATCATCGAAAAGTATGCTTTGGCAATTTCTGTGTCACTAATTATTTTTGAATGGGGGAGGGTGGGTATTCTACCGGCCGCAATTTCGCAATTGTGCGGTCAATTGAAGTAAAGGAAACGAGTATCTGGTTCATGGTGTTGAACATTGTTGAACACATTTTTTGTTGCCTGTTGAAATTAATCTCGCTTCTCTTAAAGTAAATAGAAAAATCCGCAAAGGTAAAAAAAAAAACCACAAAATATTTATCTGCATTTTTAAGGTTTATTTTATTATTATTATAATAATCTAGCAGTACCCGCACGGCGATGCCCGTGCAATAAATGTAAAGGAAGTTAACTAAATAAAGTTTAATTCACTCTAACCCTCTGAAGTAAAATTATTATATTTGATTCAAATGTGCTCCCCAACCTTTTGAATTCCACTAAAAGTCATATTAAAGTTTAAATCAATTCGCCAAATAAACTTAAAAGACATCAAATTAAGTAATAGGAGATATTAATTACTCAAGTTTAGTCAATTTTCAAGGCTCTATACGCAAATTTAAACCACTGAAAAAAGAGCAGTTTGACTGGAAAATGGACCTAGTGTTTCAGTTTTGCGAATAGAGTTAAGCCTTGAAAATTGACTAAATTTTAGTAGTTAATATCTCCTGCTCTAATTAACGGAGAGAAATGTACTGAAACTTTTGTTTTTCAGAGAAAAACATCCTTTCCAGCTATATATAATGTTAGGGGGTGGGGGAGAGTCCCCCCTCCCTCAGTTATGCTGGATACACCAAAAATGAGACTAATTAATTAATTTAAAAATAACTAATTTGAAATTTAGAATTCGGCCTTCGAAGTGCAGTTCACGGGGATGCATTCGAATTTTTGTGCCAAGTTTCAGGTCGGTAGGTGCTGTGGGGGCTTCTGGCCATCGGTTACAAACATACATACAAACAAACAAACAGAGCTCGTCATATTTATATACATAGATGACACTTTCAATGACATTTTACAGTTTGTAATGTTCAATGGCAGGATTATTTTAGTTTTAAGACTTTTTTCTTCTTTTCGTGTGTGTGTGCGTGTGACGAACTTATTTATTTTTAGCGAATTTTTTACGTTTCAATGGAACTTTTGGCACAACTGTAGTGCCACGATTTTCGAAAACTCTCAACGACCACAGCAATTTTGCCCTCGAAATTTGATATAATTCACCGATTTAACCGTAATTTCAATGTAAAATTGGTCGCCAAAATCTAAATTGATTAACATGAGGAAACCTATTGTCGTGAGGTAGCTCAGCCACAACCATTCTTCCATGACTTTAATGTGAACAATAAAAGGCAAGAAATATAATGTCTTTCGTGCCATCTCTTTGAAGTGATTACAATTTAAGAGTGACCCTCAAATAAGCAAGATTTCACTGGCTGGGAGGTTTGGTAAATTTCCCGATTGTTGCCAAACTTTACGACGCCAAATACGAAAAGTAACTGAATAGCGGTGTTACCGAAAATGTCAGAATGGAACTATTATTGTTAAAAATTTAGTGATGGCGGCATTAGATACATGTTTCAAACATGCAATAAAATACTCTTTAGACTGCGAACAACTGCTGTTCCTTACCAGAGTGTATTCTTTTTCTTTGATTTGGAGAAAGTAGTGTTTCACTGGCTGGGAGGTTTGGTAAACTGTTGCCAAACCGACTGTTGCCAAACTTTACGACGCCAAGTACGATGAGTGACTGAATAGCCATCATTTTTTTTTTAACAATAATAGTTCCATTGTGACATTTTCGGTTACACCGAATTTTGAGGAAGTCAACTTAATAAATTTAAATTCACTTTAACCCCCTCTGAAGAAAAATTATTTTATCCTTTAGTATAAATGCGCATCACAACCTTTTAAATTCCACTTAAAGTAATATTAAAGTGTAAATCAATTCGCTAAATAAATATAAGAGACAGAGTTAAGTAAGTAACAGGAGATATTAATTAATCAAATTGAATAAATTTTTAAGGCTTAAATCTATACGCAAATTTAAAGCACAAAGTAACTTCAGGGACAAAAGAGCAGCTGATCAGGAAAATGGACCTAGTGTTTCAGTATTGCGTACATTGTTGAGCCTTGAAAATTGACTAAATTTGATTAATTAATATCTTCTGTCCTAATTAACGAACAGAAATGTGCTAAAACTTTTCTTTTTCAGAAAAAACCCCTTTCTAGCGATAAATAATGTTTTGGGATGGGGGAAGGTTTCCCCCCCTCAATTATGGCGGATACACCAAAAATGAGACTAATTATTTAATTTAAAAAATAACTAATTCGAAATTGAAAATTTGGCTTTCGAGGTGCATTTTACTGGGATACGTTCGAATTTTTGAGCCAAGTTTCAGGTCTGTAGGTGCTGTGGGGGCTTCTGGCCAGCGGTTACAAACGTACAAACGAACAAACAAAAAAACAAACACCGTCATCTATATATATATATATATATATAGATATATATATTACATAGAAAGTTCTTTTTTTTATTTACTTTTAGGTTAAATTTCTGACATTTTAGCACTATGAGAGCTTCAATGTAATAAGCATTCAAAAGGAAAAACAAAATAAAAGAAAATAAGAGAAAAATACAGCTTTTATTCACTAGGCTAAATCAAACGAGTCTACTGTTTTTCACTTTAAAAGACAAACTACAGAGAGAAAAAAATATAATTGAAAATTTATCTGGAATACAACGATAAATTCTCTCAGGACACCCCTATTATTTGAATTACTTTCTACCTTTCACGAATTTAAATATAGAATGGAGCAGACTTTTTTTTCTTTAACAGCTTTTATTCTGGCATTTCTCCAAACGTCCGTGAAAGAATAGGAGCTAAAAATCAATGTTTAAAAAGTTTTCGAAGTTTGGAATTAAAAGTTGTGTTTACATAAAAGTTGTCTTAAAGAATAGAAGCTAATTATGCATGAAGGTTTAGATTTTCAAGAATATGCACTGCAAAAAGTACATGAAAATGACAAAGTTATTTTTCAAGGATGTTCTACATTTTTGTCCGTTAATTTACACAATGAAAATTAAGGGAAATAGACAGAAAATAATGGAAGAATATTTCAACATTCAAAATATTTAATCAGTTTCTCTTTTTACGTTATGAAAGTTCGTCATGCCTTTTATCAATGTTAAGTTTTGTCTTGTATAGCGTCATTCAAAAGCAAAATTTTAAATTTTCTTTACTTTATAGATTTAAAATTTATCCAAGGAAACAAATGTTGGCCCTTAGATTTTGTAACAGTAAAGTTGCCGATACAAGGTTTGCTCGGAAGATCTCGGCGAATACATCACATTCCCGTAAAGTTTTTGGTTTGTACACTGTTATGCATATTTTTGCTTATGTACTTATGTTTTGTTTATATTGCGCTTCTTGGTTTATGTCTAAACTATGAAAGAACCACGCATGCGCGTTTAAGAACATTATTCATACAAAAGAAAACTAAAGCAATTGCGTACACGCACTCGTAAAATTATTTACAATTTTAGAATGATAAAGCATAGCTTTTGCCGTAAGAAATGTTCAAAACTGTTTCCTTTTTCGTAAGTGGGTTCATGACTATTTGAGAAAGCAATTATACTTGAAATATTTATTACGAGCTTCAAGAAATATTTTCAATAAGAAAAAGGAAAAAACTGGGTGTTTAAAGTACTCATTCGGTAATGTAAAGAAAAAATATCTCGAGTGGTTCAAAAAATAATGTTTTTTAATTCCCCTTAAAAGAATTTCTGCTTTTTCTCGAAACAAAAAACTCTGCTGAAGGATTTGTATTAAAATAAAATAAAATGAAATAATAAAAAATTTATAGAGGTAAAAAAATCTTCAAGAAAAGGCTAGTTTCTTTTAATAGTTTGGAGGGGTAAGTATTATGGAAATAATTATTGCACTTGAACTACATACGTGAAAGTCATGTTTTCATTATTATTGAAAAAATTCTGTTTTTCTAAAGAATACATTTTTGCTGCGTGCTTCAATTGTTTTGAAGTAAACATTTTCAGCCAAACGACTTCAGTTGATTTATAAAGTATTTCAGTTATTAAATCGCTCCTATTCAAAAATCTTTTTTATGGTCATTTTTTTGCGTAAATTTTTTCTGCATCCTCAACCTTTACTTTCAATTTTTAGGATATAGCTCCTTCAATACATCAATGCAAAAGATGTTTTTCATGTCATTAAATTTATATCTAAACTAACATCACGAGGAGATGTAGTGATCCTCTGAACTGTTTTTTATGTGTGCTCCGCTGCATTTTTTGCATCCACGTAGCAGCACACACTCAAGCACAAAATAGTTTCCGCAGATGCTAGCATCCTATAAAATCAAATGAAAATTCAACATAGAATTAGTTTAGTTGATGCAAAAAAAAAAAAAAAAAAAAATGTGACATAAATTTCTCGTTCTTAGAAGAAAAGGTTAGTTGTATTTTTATGTGGTGCGAGTATGGCTTAGCACGTTTAATTGACCCCATTCAAAAAAAGTATCAGTTGCAAAAGTAGCAGTTAAGATAAAACATGCTTTTGACAACTGTAATTTGTCAAGCTGTAGGGTTTCCCTTGTCTTATGTTTCAAGAGTTTAAATTAAAGTATAAAAACTGATGATGCTGTGAGACGCGACGGCAAAATTGAAAAATTATAGCATATTCTTATAGGTATTTACAAGTACTAACTTTAAATTAAAAAGGAAAAAAAACGACTCTGAATGTCAATCATATAAAGATGAATTTCGCGGATAAGAACACGTAAAATTTAAAAACATCTAAATTGTTTCTAGATGGGAAGCAAATAGAAATTGGCATCAGATAATATTTTTAAAACATTGAGCTTTCTTTCTTTGTCGGCTAACAACTAAAAACCAACAATGAGATCGTTAGCAATCACGTGAATAATGGCGTACATCAAACGCTAATTTCAGAGGTTTGTAATTTATATCTTAGATTCTTCTATCAAGTGTGTGAATTGTGTCCATCTTCGGGAATTTATGAGCGCGCGATTAGTTTCAAGCTTGGAAGAACAGCATGGTTATTGTCCTTGAATTGACACTACATTAGCAGTGAAAATCGCCTTAAAGAATTTTAAACTTTCCAGGCAAGTGCTCGGGCGGCAAAAAAAAAAAAAAAAAAAAAAAAAAAAAAAACTTAACGCAGAGTTTTACAATCTTTTTTGACTCACATACCAGAAATTTCCTGTATTTTTTATTGCAATTATAAATTTTTTTCACAAAAACATGACTTGGCATTAAAGATTTGCTTTATACGTTAATATGGCAAGCCAGTGGGAGGTCAAGGGAGGTCTGTGTCAGAAGAACTGCAGCGATACTTACTAAGAGACCTCAATGAAGTCTGCGAATTAGTTTAATCCTGGAGAATTTCTAAGCACGGAAAGGAAGTACAGGTTGTTTTCTTTGCATCGACGCTAAGTTGACAATGAAACGTGTTTTACAGAGTTTCCTGCAAAATGCCAAGCGGTAAGAAATCCTGAAGAGTTTTTAAAACTTTTTAATATGCTTTTATTAGTTTCACATGTGGGTTTATATGTATGTATGTATGTAACTCTGAATAAAAGATAAAATTCACGTTCTTTACAAATATAAAAGAAATATATATTTAATGCTATTATTAATACTAAAGACTAAACTATATTACATGTTGATGTATCATAAGTTCATGTAAACTTAGCGGACATTCAATAGTTTTGAAAATCAGAGGGAAATCAGAGTATCATGAAATATAATTTAAAGAGTATTTTTTAGCTTTTTTAAACAATAATTTACATTGTTTGATACGCAGAACAGTAAGAATTTCGTAACACATTTCGTGGACTTACGGTTCCTCTCTTCTATTCATTTATTTATTTTACAAAATGCTGACTGGGTCTTAGTGAATTGTATTTTTTGTTATAATTTAACCAGGGGAGCTTCGAAGGAAGCTCACAAGATGTTACTGGTACCCCTCAGAGAATTTTCTTAGTTGGCAAACTTTGGCCGATGATTTGGAAAATTTGTAAAACAGTATCGCAGTACTGCAACTATTTTGTATCTTTTATCAGAGACCTAGAACAACTTGGAATTAGATATGGGGATGTGTGCATTACGTATTTGTTATTGTTATTGTTATTGCTGTTGTTGTTATTATTATTATTATTACTAATACTACTATTTTGCTGTTATTATTATTATTGTATTTATTATGATTATTATTCCGTATGTATTTTTTATTATCATGTGGTAAAATTCAGAGTTTCATTTTCGAAATTAAAATTTAAACCCCCCGAGAAAAAAAACCCTGCCTTTGAGAAAAACCACAGCAAATTAAATAAAACAATCTCAGAATCCAATTCAATGCTCTTTTTTTAATGCAATTACACTCAAGCATTGGCAACATTGAAAGTCAAAGTTATGAATTCAGATCTCCCATAAATCCTCTCGAAAACCCTTTTGCAGCAAAATAGTCGCTAAAATTAAGTTAGAACACCAGCAAGAGTTCAATTTAACTCCCGTCAAAAATCAATGCATAACACAGCTACCAGTTTGTATGTTATCTCAATTTCCAAGAGATAACGTCTGCCTTCAGTTCAATTATTAACTACTCTCTGGGTGCCGTAACCTGATTGTCGATATATTGCATGTAGTTTTGCTTCATACCTCGCTTAAGGGCGATAATTTACAGCTTCATTTCATTTCATTTCACACTCCAGGGTCCCCCGTACCTACCGCAGCTTCGTGGTTTAACCGGGGATAGGGTAATTTACAGCTTAAGGGCCATTCACATTACGACCGTTCCGTCCGAACGAAGTGGTTTTTCGGATGTGACGGATGGAGGTGAAACATTTCGAGCATTCGCAGTAGCTCTGTCCGAAATTCACGTGACGGTATTCACCCACAAGGGATAAAGAGCGAGCACCTGACGAGAGCCAATGAAATCGCTGCCAAAAACTGGACCGCTGTCGGAGCCGACAACATTCAGCATTCTAGAACGGTGACAGAAGTCAATGATTCGGCGTGCTGTCATGGCAACAGATTCCGAAAACCAGTTTCGAAGCGAAAAATTCGGTTTTGACGGCCGGAAAAGTCGTAATATGAATAGCGCTTTATCAGTAAAGTTTTCACGTACCGGTACCGACTCACCGGGCTGGCGATCCAGAAAATTTTAATCTCTGTTAGGCATTGCGAAGCACTATGATAGACTATAGTTGCGGCGTTTCCTGATCTGCTACTTAGAGTGGTATAAGGAGAGGGGGGCACATGTGAACAGGGGCACATGTGAACAAACGATACTTTACCCAATTAACATGAAGAGAAAAATCTGAAAAAATTCCTGTAGATGGTAATACAAGTACTATATCCTACCTGAAATTTCAAAGATCTAAACCATTTTCTTTTTTAGTTATTAAAGATCTTATGTTTTGGGAGGTGCCAATATACTTTTAGGTTCCAGTTCTCCGAGTGAAAACACATCTAAGACAATTTTTTTGTCATTTGAACTTTATTCGTCGTAAAGTGGCACTAATAAGGAAAGTTTTCATGCGCTTTTTTTTTAATTGAAAAAAATAGTTTTTTTTAATCAAATTAGGCTTAAGTTGAGATAAGGGTGAACAGTTCCTCTGTGCCCCGTAATGGTATTTAGTTATTTCAATTTCAAAAATTGTTGATTTTTTTTTCATTGAATAGTCTAATTAAGAAATATTGAATAATTAAAAATTTCAATACTCAATATTTAATTGAAATCTGAAAGAGTTGCAAAGAAAAGAAAGTTAAACTTGCTAAACTGTTGAAAAAGGAACAGTTAAGACTTGCAGTAAGCGACGCACATTAATGAGTCCAACATTAGTTTTGAAGACCGCAACTATCAAGAAATTTCTGCTGAAGTTTACCTTGACCAGAAAATTTAGCTGTGAATGACTTTGTCCTCGTAGAATTGACTACCAAAAAGAAAAAAAAAATACTATGAATGAAACTGTTATGTTTCTAAAAACAAGAAAACACTCTGATGATATTTTGCTAAAATTACCACCACCTACAATTTTATGTGGCACATGTCGAGCTGCATCTTCTGTTTCTTTTTCTGTAAAACTTGAAGGCTACAATATTCGTTGAATTGAGTCAATTAATAATGTTGAATAAATAACTTGATATTTCCATTGTAAGTATTTGTTAATGTGTAATAAGCAGTATACTTAAAAATACGCGCAGATGCATTTTATTTCCATTTATGTATCCGTGTTTACTTGTGCCACAGGTGTGTTTACAACTTCCCCCCTACTGGGGCAGATGTAAACAAAATTTAACATATTTTTGACTTATTTTTTTGGCTGGAATTCACTGTTAAAGATGATAGGTAACTGCATGAAAATATTAGCAAATGTTTGATTTATCATGTATAGCAATTGTTTCTTTTATATCTCAAATTAATAATGAAAAAAAAAAAAACACAAAAATGGCATTTTTGTTCACATGTGCCCCCTCTCTCCTACTGTATCGTTCTGAAAAAGTTTCGCGTCATTTAACACAAACATTCATCTATTGTTAATTAGATTCTGTAATCAAAATATTTGGTGGAATCAGAGGTAATATCCCAACGCGATTATAAAGTCAAAAGGCTATTGAAAGAACTTAAATTTTACTTTTTCGGTTACATTCATCAACACATTTAAATCTGTTGTGATAGAACCATAAAAATTACATGTGTCTTAAGAAGAATTAGGCAATTGTTGATTTCATTTTTTTACCCTAAATAAGCCTATTCCTAAGAGCTAACTATTTTTTTATATAACTTGTCTTTACTCTAACTAATTTGATAACAGTTTAACAGTTAATAAGTTTTCATTTTTGGCAAATTAAATTATTAGTTCTAATCTTGAGCAGGTAATGAAAATATTAATTTCCTCGCTACAAACATAATCTTCAAAAATTTAAAAATAAATCTCTTATGTTCTTTCCTGTTGATGACAGGCTATAACGGAAAATTTCTTTCTGAAAAGTTGGAACATACAAAAAA